>PVIC010042344.1:0-15814 GCA_004025085.1 Thryonomys swinderianus
TGTGAGTCACCAGGCTGGTATTACTGCATATGGTTACCAGGGATCAAACCAGGGACCTTGCACTTGCTAGGCAGGCACTGGAATACTGAGCTAAATCTCCCGGCCCTCACCATTAATTCTTTGAGGTCCATTAATAGTAAGTTATCTCACATAAGGACAAGGAACGTAAAGTATGTAAAAACCCTAAAGTTCCATGGTGAATCATGAATCAATAGGATTTTACTTTTAAATACCTATTTTTGAAGCTAACTCTTAAAGGCCTAAGAATGTACAACTTGGGGGGTGTGAAAGTGGGTGAATAGCCTGAAATCATCACTGACAGATGAACAGAAGGAGCTGGAGTTACTACCTTTCTTTAAGTGTACCTGATTAAATTCAGAACATTTGCAGGTTGGTAAGGTAGTCTGGTGGTAGAGCACTTGCCTAGCACAACCAAGGCCTTATTTCTGATCCCCAGAACAGTAAAAACAAATAGGTAAATAACTAAAATAAATTAATTCAGAACTAGCTTTGGCTATTATATTATTTCCCAATATATCTCAAGTGAATCCTTTTTTTTTTTTTTTTTTAAAGAAAGAGTCTTGTATCATCCAGGCTGGTCTTGAACTCCTCCTGGCTTCAACTGATCCACCACTTCAGCCTTCACAGCAAGTGGGACTACAGAGAACAGCACAGCACCTGGCTCTGAACAAGCAAAGCAAGACCAGGATGCTCTTTAACTAATTCAGTTTGATAAAAGAGCATCAAAGAGTGCTCTGCTTTGTCTGTAAAAAGGTAAGATTTATAATCTTTCTGGAGTTTCCTACAGAGCATGGGTGCCAGGGAATACAATTTTTTATAGTAATAAGTGCTGAAAAGGCAAATTTAAAATATATTGACAATGCATCTCATTTTAATTTGTTTTTTTAATCTTTTTTTTCTTCAGTCTTTTGAGACAGTCTCACTTTGTAGTTCAGGCTGGTTTAAACCTGTGGCAATCTTACTGCCTCAACCTTCTGAATGCTGAAATTAGAGGAGTGTACCACCACTCCCTGCAAAGGATCTCTTTTTTTCTTTTTTTTTTTTTGCTTTTTGAGACAGGGTCTTGTGTTGTAGTTCAGGCTGGCCCTGAGCTCACTATGGTGCCCAGGCAAGCCGCCGCGAACTCAGCAATCCTCCTGTCTCTGCCTCCCGAATGCTGGGATTACAGGCGTGAGCCACCACATCCGACATTGTGGTATGCGGTGTTGATTGTTGGTGGGTGTGTCTCCACGCCCAGCATTATATGTGGTTACCGGGGATCGAACTCAGGACCTTGCACTTGCGAGGCAGGCACGAGAACCACTGAGCTACCCCTCCGGCCCGGAACTCATTTTTTTTAACCTATAAAAGTTTCAACATCTAACCCTTTCCCTCTCCCTCTCAATCTCTCTAAGTGCACACATGCACATACATGATAATTAGCCATGAGAGGGTCCATCAATAGAAATTTTGAAGAAGGTCCAAATGTTATGTAAATCTATAAGTTAATAAAAATCTCCTCTGAATTCAACACAGAGGTCATGATTTTAGGAAATTTCAAATGACGTGGAACATAAGAAGGTACTCACAGGAGACAGTTTCTGAATAAGGTCATGGGCAACATGGACAAGATTCTTGTCTTCACGGAGACATTTCTGAAACTTTTTGTTTTCCTCCTCTTCTAGAAGATCAAAATCGATTGCAGCATCCAGTAAGGCCTGAATTAACCCCTTCCAGGACTTCAGGGCTGGAACCTGAGGTGCCACTGCAGCACTGATGCCTGTTCCAATGACCAGGACAAGTTCCCGAGGCTTCTTTGTTTTTAAGCTTGGGAGCAGCTTCCTGAAATAGCAGAACATAGGAGAAGACTGAAATAGCCAATAGATAGGTGGCATACAGAAAGACTGACTAAAGCTACAGTCGGCTATCATCACACAGAGTTTTTGCAGCTGTAACTTTAATGCACGCAGAGATGACAAATATCAACTTCTGACATTCCTCCAAAGTAAGCTTACATAAAAAACTAGAATACTGTGCCATAGCTTGCTGAGAAACAAAGAAACCTATTATTTTAGGAATCCTACAGAGCAATCTTAAAATCAATTTTCTCTTCACAGTCCTCTCCACCCAAGAAACTAATTATTAGTAGGAAAAGGTCCAAGTGTATTGTTATAGCTCAGATGAGTTCTGCCAACTAAATATTTTAAATCAATATTAAATTTCAAAAGAATTTTGTGTGCTATTCCAGAAAGAGAAGAGATCCTCAGACAACTTTAATTCCTACTCTTGAGAAATATAAAACAGGGGATAAAAGAAAGTCAGTAAGAACTTAACCCCAAACTTTCTAAACATTATGAAGATAAAACTAAGCATGCAGCAGCCAATTATGAGGACAAATCTGCTCTCTGTTTTCTTCTACATATCTTCAGGGGAAAAAACAAAAGAAAGAGAGGGTATAGGGAGGAGAAAGAAGGAGAAAGGGGCAGAGAAAGAGGGAGAAGGAAGGAAGAAAAAAGAGAGGAAGAAGGTAAAGGAAGGGAAGACATCAGAATCTTGAAATCTGCAAAAAGTATATGACAATAAAAACATTCCTTTCTTATCACAATAGGCACCAATCTGTTCTGAATAACATATATGAAATAGCATGAGTACAAGTTTTTGTTTTTAGACTCAGAGCAGTTTCTAGAATCAGAGTAAAGAAAAACTTCTACCCATGACTTCTCCTTTTTGATTCCAGAGATTATACTAAATTCCCTGTTTGAAAGAGTATCCTTCATTTAATTTTTGCTGATGAAATGCTTTTTTTTTTTTTTTCTAAGAGACTGCCTTTGCTATCTTTTTTTCTAAATAAAAAACCAAACAGAAACAGGATCAACATTTTGGCATAACCCAAAAAGTACTTTGAAGCATTATAAAACCTGGTTTTAAGGAATTAACTTTTAGAAATCCATCCTTATCCCCAACTCCTATATTTAATAATCCAAAATGCATGAAAAACCTGTAAGTACCACACACTATGATAGGCACTAAATGTATGAATGAACACAACAGAGTCCCTGGTCTTAAGTTTAGTCCACTAGAAAGACTGATAATAGAAACAAATGATGAAATACAAGTTTCAGTTAGAGGAATCAAAATAGTGAATTATTCACAAATACATATACACATGTAGGAAAAATTAGTGGGAGGAGATATAAATTAGTACTTGAATTTTTATTTTTTATGGTACTGGGGGATCTAATTCTGGGTTTTATCCATCCTAGGGAAGTACTCTACCACAGAGCTATAGTCCCAGCACTGAATTTTTTTTTTTTTTTTTTTTTTTTTTTTTTTTTTGAGACAGGGTCTCGCTTTGTAGTTCAGGCTGGCCTTCAGCTCACTATGGAGCCCAGGCAAGCCCCCGCGAACTCAGCAATCCTCTTGTCTCTGCCTTCCGAGTGCTGGGATGACAGGCATGAGCCACCACGCCCGGCATTGTGGTATGCGGTGTTGATTGTTGGTGGGCGTGAGTCTCCACGCCCAGCATTATATGTGGTTACCGGGGATCGAACTCAGGTCCTTGCACTTGCAAGGCAGGCACCGGAACCACTGAGCTAACCCTCCAGCCCTCACCTTGCATAATTTGAACAAAACAAAACAAGCCCTCACCAAAATGTAACAGTGTATATAAGGTATTTAAGTATGTAGATGTCAGTATCAGAAGATAAAAAGCTGAAATTGATCATCTCTGAGAGGTAGAGAATTGAGTCTGGAATACGGTCTCTACTGAGGAGCAAAAACAATTAGAATACAAGACAAGTTCAGATTTTTGGATTTCCCACTAATGCAAGTTTATTCTGTTCTTCTGATTCCTTTCTCTTGTTTACCTGGGCTTTTTGGTGGGGGGTGCGTCATCACTGAAGAATCCAAAAATCTCGTCTATATCAGAGGCCTGGCTCCCTGTAGAAGCCATCTAGTTTCTAAAATAAATTAAACACCATGTACCACAATTAGATCTGCAAAGTATATCATTTAAAACAGCATATACATTAATGTGTTAATATGCTATATACCCTTCAAAGGCAACCCCTACTTAATTGAAATCCATTAATTCATAAGCATTCCAAGCGTAAGGAGTTAAATTTGTCTAAAAGAAGTAGCCTTGAAATGATACCAGTTTGGTGATCCCTACTGCCATCTTGGTCGCTCCATTCTCCAAGTCCTCCCTCGACCTCCCACTAACAAAATCCAAAAACCCAACCAAAATCAACTCCTGTCAGTATTAGCCATCACTTCATGATTCTCTCTTGGAAGATACATGAGATTTCTGACCGATAGTCAATTTGGATATTTATACCTGAATTTTTGTCTTTAGAGATTCAACTGTGAAGGTCTACACCACCTACTACAATTTAAGAAAATTATGTAGGGGCAACAACTCCTGACTGGAATATCTTAGATTCTATTCTTCAGGAACTGAATGAGGATTTAATATGCCCACATCATACCTGACCATATACTCATCCCATTTTTCTGAGTAATAGCTTACCTTCAACAGGCTATCTCACATGATAATATCTCACACATGTACATTCTAGCAGCATATTTTATTATATAAATCATTTTATTCCTTCTAGAAGATTATTTTCAGAGGGAAGGTCCATTTTTACATGTACCTAAAAAATATGCACTACTGCCAAAGACCTTCAAAGCTCAATGAAAGCCTGACAGAGAATTCCTCACATGCACCAACTAGTTGAGACACAAATTTTTCTACACCATTGCTATTTGAATTTTTATGTCTGTTGAACTTGCTACAGGCAGAAGTAGAAATGCTTTCTGCTGAGAAAACAAAGGAAAACACCTGGGGCAGTGTCATTACTCCAACGACTGCTAAGTCACTGAGAAATCTTTCAGGGCTAAAAAAGTACACCAAAATAGTCAGACACTTGGTAAATGCTGAAGAAAGTAAAAGCAACCTCTTGAACAAAAATTTTCAGGCAAAATTTCATGTAGGTAGATATATGTTTGTACTTTGACACTTAGCTTTGCAGGAAAAAAATACTATGATGTTTGGTGGAAGAGAAAAAAAGGGCAAGTCTTTCAGGAAAAAAACTACAGTCAGAAATACAGAAAAAGGACTGCTTCTCAGGATGAAATCTAGTGTGCACATACTGAAGAGCTGTGTCCTGCAACGCTGGACATTCCCAGCAACCAAGTGTTGGTGAGGGGGCAGAGTCTGGCTCTTCCCCACCTGCAACCAAGTGGGAGCTCCTTTCTGTGCCCCGCACTGTGATCTACTTGCTCCCTGTGACTCCAAGGTTCAGTATTCAGTTCAAGCAAGCAGCGTACCAGAAGGAAACTGGAGTGAAACACTGTGGTAGACTGGCAGATGAAATGCATCAGAAAGAAAAGTTCTAATTTTTGTTAGAATTTTTGGCCAGGAAATAAAGGATGTACAGATGAGTAGTTTGAAAGGGGGGTATGTTTCCTTAAAAAAAAAAAATCAGTTAGGGCTGAGGATTTAGCTCAAGCAGTACCGTGCCAACCTTGGATGCATAAGGGCCTGAGTTCAATCTCCAGTACCACAAAAAAAAAAAAAAAAAAAAGGAAAAGAAAAGATCAGTTGTAGTAACAGCAAATATCTTTTTCTTTTTTTAAATCCAGGCATTTAAATTATTTAATTATTTATTTTTAGGGTTTTTTTTTCTGAGACAGGATCTCGCTTTGTAGTTCATGTTGGCCCTGAGCTCACTATGTAGCCCAGGCAAGCCTTGAACTCAGCAATTGTCCTGCTTCTGCCTCCCAAGTGCTGGGATTACAGGCGTGAGCCACCATGCCCAGCACTGTGCTATGTGGTTACTAGGGATCGAACCAGGGATTTTGCACTTGCTGGCAGGCACTGGAACCACTGAGCTAAATTCCCTGGCCCTAATTTTAGTTTTTTTGAGACAGGGTCTTGCTTTGTAGTTCCAGCGGCCCTGAACTCACTATGTAGCTAAAGCTAGCCTCAAACTCACAGCAATCCTCTTGCCTCTGCCTCCTGAGTGCTGGGATTTTAGGAGCAAGCCACCATGCCCGGCATTGTGTTATGCAGTACCGGGGATTGAACTCAGGACCTGTGCTTGCCAGGCAGAAGATGGTACCACTAAGCTAAATCTTCAGCTAAAAAAAAAATAAAACAGTGACTGGGATAAAGAATGGCTTACTTCTCTAACATTTACATAAAGAGCTTAACTTAAATTTTTTTTTTTTTTTGAGACAGGGTCTTGCTTTGTAGTTCAGGCTGGCTCTGAGCTCACTATGTAGCCTAGGCAAGCTTCGAACTCAGCAATCCTCTTGTCTCTGCCTCCTGAGTGCTGGGATTACAGGCATGAACCACCATGCCCAGCACTGTGGTATGCGGTATTGATTGTTGGTGGGCGTAAGCCTCCACACCCAACATTGTATGTGGTTACCGGGAATCGAACTCAGGACCTTGCGCTTGCAAGGCAGGTGCCGGAACCACCGAGCTAACCCTCTGGCCCTTGTTGTTGTTTCCTTTTTTTTTTTTTTTTTTTGTGGTACCAGGGATCAAACTCAGGCCCCTGTGCTTCCAAGGTACCACTTGAGGTAAATCCCCAGCCTCTGGTGTTGTTTTTTGAGAACATGGTCCTGCTATATATAGTAAGGCTGGCCTTAAACTCACAATGTAGCTTAGGCTGGCCTCAAACTTATCCTCCTGCTTCAGCCTCCTGAGTACTGGGATTACAAACATGCACCATGCCTACAGATTTTTTTTTAAAGGAAAAATATTGTAGGAATTAAGAAGAGATCAAAACTGTCTAATACTGTAGAAGCTGGGGAAGGTGGGAAAATGAAGAACGAAAAGATACCCAGTGCAAGGTGCTACAAAAGAGCACTCAACAAATTTGGTGACAACAAACAAATTGAGTGAAATATTTTGCTTGGGCACTTGATGAAATTAGTTGATAATGGAGATCAAAGTATTTCCTGTTGTGTGCAAAGCAAAGGCATCACTTCCTCCTTCCAAAGCACACAGAAACAGGAATGATGTCTAGCCATGCAGGGATCTGAGTCCTTTCCTACTTCAGTGTGACGTGTTTCCTATACCTATATTTAACCTAGTTTCTTCAGTTATCCTCAAGTCTACCTGACACTCTTGACCCATCAGTTCCCATCTGTATCAGGCTGTGACGAAACATGCCCATAATCTTTGCAACTCAGGAGGCAGAAGCATGACTGTTTTGAGTTTGATGCCAGCTGGGGCTACAGAGTGAGTGCAAGGCCAGCCTAAACTATCTCACAAGACCCTTTCTACAAAAATCTCCCAAGTCAAAACCACTGAAAAAAGATCAGTAACAAACTCATTTATCTCCCCCTCTGTGTGTGTGTGTGTGTGTGTGTGTGTGTGCATGCGCGCATGCATGCATGTGCACACTACTAGGGACTGAACCCAGGACCTTTGCACTGAGCTATATTTCCAAATCTTCTTTTATTTTATATTTTGAGAGGGTATCACTAAGTAGCTCAGGGTGAACTCAAACATCAGGTTATCTTCCCTCAACCCCTTGGAGTATTCATATTACAGGTGGAAGCTCATTTCTTGAAAACATCGTTAGCACGCTCACTGATAAAATGGTAATTTATGTCATTTATTCATAGAATTTTATGAGGAAAAATTGACTATATCTGAACAGTGTGAGAAGAGCTAGGGACCAAGAAGCATAATTCTAATTTCTAGTGAGTTGTTTAACTCAAAAATTCTCAAATAAACCATGCTGGTACAAGGTTCAAGAGCTCAGTTGTTTTGTTTCTATCAGTTACTTCCAATTGTAAAGCCAAGTAACATAGCTGTGGTGCTCACGCCTGTAATCCAGCACTTGAGAGAGCGAGGCAGGAAGACTGCTGTGAGTTGAGGCCGGTCTGGGATGTACAGTGAGTTCCAGGCCAGCTTGTACTACAAAGCGAGACCCTGTCTCAAAAAAACCAAAAACATCCACACGCCTGTAATCCCAGCACTCTTGGGAGACAGAGGCAGGAGGATTGCTGAGTTGAGGCTTGCCTGGGCTACACAGTGAGCTCAGGACCAGCCTGAACTACAAAGTGAGACCCTGTCTCAAAAAAACAAACAAACCCAACAACATCCAAATAAAACCAAAGAAACAAACCTGGTACATGGAATGAAACTGTTTTAGTAAGGAATAATGGCACATCCAAATTTAGAGCTGATTTAGGATTGAAGGGTGACTGGAGGTGATGATTTTACTGTGTAGAGTGAAAACTTCTTTGCTCTCTCTCCTGTGAAGCCCAAGGAGGTATATCCTACAAACAGTGACACACACTGCTAAGGAAGGAGACTTAAAATATGTAATTTAATAAAAATGCTTCCCTAGAGCACAATCTTCCAAACAATTCCATCAGAGATGACAGCTTGTTCATTAACAATGACATTAAGTATCTCTCCAAGGGCAAGATTTGTATGTTCTATAGATCCTTAAAAACAAAATTCCAGGGCCGGAGATTTAGCTCAGTGGTTCTGGCGCCTGCCTCACAAGCACAAGATCCGGAGTTCGATCCCCGGTAACCACATACAATGCTGGGCGTGGAGACTCATGCTCACCACATACCACAGTGCTGGGTGTGGTGGCTCATGCTGCCTGTAATCCCAGTACTCCCCAGCACTTCGGAGGCAGAGGCAGGAGGATTGCTGAGTTCCAGGTTTGCCTGGGCTACATAGTGAGCTCACGGGCAGCCTGAATTACAAAGCGAGACCCTGTCTCAAAAAAAAAAAAATTCCATTGGCCGGGGTGTAGCTCAGTGGTGCCATGTCTGCTTTGCTAGTAAGGTATTGAGTTCAATTCCCAGTACTGCAATGCCCCCATTCCAACTATTAAAAAAGTTTATTATGCAGGCTGATAACCTCCGTGGCTTACTTTTCAAGGCAACAGAATGCACACTGAATGCTGCATACAAATACAAATTCCTCCAAGTCTAAGAGATCTCAGAAGATACCACTACAATACAAGGTATCTTTACATGAGCTAAAATCCAACAAGTCTTATTAAAGAGCTTTCCTGTCATAAGACAAATCAGAACCATTATTAGGAATATATACCTGATTTCCACACTTGTCATATGCTTGGAGATTTCTGACTCAACTAGTACTGAAAATTTTAGAAATATTTTTTAAAATTAAAAACGTGTATTTTGATAATGCAAAGCTTGGAAAATTTTATGATTAAAAACTCCTACGTGTAGCAGAATGTCTGTAACGATGAAAGGACTTCACAGGTAGTACCAAGTAAAATATCGGGGAGGTGCCCACTTTGTCAGCATGCAATCCAAATCCATTAATAGCAAAGTTGGGGCAGAAGCATAACAAAGAAACAAATTGTTCTACAATTATTCTTAGGGTTAATTTAAAAGAAAAATATCAAATGTTCTCTCAAACACTGAAATACACACAAAGAAGTTTATCAAGTCCAACTTGCTCACTACAGATTACTTTTTTTTTGAGACACACACACACACGAGTCTCACTTTGTAGTTCAGGCTGGCCCTGAGCTCACTATGTAGCCCAGGCAAGTCTCAAACTCACAGCAATCTTCCTGCCTCTGCCTCCTGAGTACTGGGATTACAGGCATGAGCCACCACGCCTGGTTTGGGGTTTATAGTACTGATTGCTGGTGTGAGTCACCGGGGATTGAACCAGGGCCCTTGTGCTTGCTAGGGAAGGCGCCAGAACCACTGAGCTAAATCTATGGCCCACTACAGATTACTTTTGAGGTCATATTCATGTGCACAATGTTTTAAACAGATAGAATGGTGAGAAAAAAATCAGACACCCATCATCAGTTCTTCATTTATATTTAAAGCTCTGCTAGCAAAATATCTAATAATAGCTTGTCTTGAATGCAATTTTGTCTTTTAATTTATCATATAATGGATTTCAATGTCTAATAAACTCTAGTCTCTTGGCTTTGCTTTTAGAATGGCAGTGAAAGTAGAAGCTCAAGAGGTTGTCACAATTCCTTCTAGGAAAAAGGGGTAGAGTACACAGTTCTGCTTAAAGGATAAAAGGAGTGAATTCCTCAAAGGCCCGTCTTCATTTTCCTTTTTCTTTTTTTCCGGTACTAGGGATTGAACCCAGGGCCTCCATACTGAACTTCACATTTTATTGTGAACCTTCACAATAAAAACTCTGTATTTTTTTCAGTATGAGGGAATAAACTTAGGACCTTTCCCTTGTCAGGCAGGCCTCACTGAGTGACAACCCTGGCCCATTTTTTGTTTTGACAGGGTCTCACTAAGTTGCTCAAGGGCTGTTCTACTTTGTAGTTCCAGGAACTCTTGTCCCACTTTCCTTTTTTACATGGAAAAAAAAAAATAGAAAGTCTCTTTTTTTTTTTTTTTTGAGACAGGGTCTTGCTTTGTAGTTCAGGCTGGCCCTGAGCTCACTATGTAGCCCAGGCAAGCCTCGAACTCAGCAATCCTCCTGCCTCTGCATCCCGAGCGCTGGGATTACAGACGTGAGCCACCACACCCGGCGAAAGTTTTTTTTTTTTTTTTTTAAGGACAGGGCCACACTATGTAGTTCAGGCTGGCCTTGAGCTCATTATGTAGCCCATGATGATATCAAACTCACATCTATCCTCCTGCTTCATGCTCCTGAGTGTTGGAATTATAGGTGTGCACCACCACACCTGCCTAATAGGGAAAAGTTTTACTACAGGAAGTCAAAAATCACCTGAGCATGATGCTGCATGCCTGTGATCCCACCACTTGGGAGGCTGAGACAGGAAGACTACTATGAATGAAACTAACCTGAACTACACAGTGAAAATCAGTCTTAAAAAAAAAAAAAAGCCAAAGACCTGTGCTTCTGAACACTTTCTCTGGTAATCTTATCTTTTTTTTTTTTTTTTTGAGACTGGGTCTCACTTTGTAGTTCAGGCTGGCCCTGAGCTCACTATGGAGCCCAGGCAAGCCGCCGCGAACTCAGCAATCCTCCTGTCTCTGCCTCCCGAGTGCTGGGATTACAGGCGTGAGCCACCACGTCCAGCATTGTGGTATGCGGTGTTGATTGTTGGTGGGCGTGTCTCCACGCCCAGCATTCTATGTGGTTACTGGGGATTGAACTCAGGACCTTGCGCTTGTGAGGCAGGCGCCAGAACCACTGAGCTAACCCTCCGGCCCTCTGGTAATCTTATCTTCAGCTTCATGGAAAATTCAACTACGAAAAATAAACAAGAATTCATGGGGCAACTAAAAAATCACTCCAACATAGAATCACCAGCTAGAACTAGAAAAAGAACCAAAGTTTTAAAAAAAAATGTGCAAAAGGATTGCTAGCGATTTGAACCACAATATTCTGAACATGACAGAGATGAGCTGTGGACAAGTATAGCTTTCCCCTGAATTATAGCTTCTTATCGACCCAGTGGTTTGCTTGCTAACTACATCCAGTCCCAGTACTAGTTTGTTTGTTCTAACCAAGCAAGATAAACAGTGTTTCCTCCCTTACAACTCTGCTTGGTGATACCATGCCAGATGTGTGGCACTATATACCACTAGATGCCTTCAAGGCTTACCTTGCTCTATTCCTTCCCAAGTTTGTAATCAATAAATATGGCTACTCTTGGGGACCTTTGTGTTTGCTGCCTACAGTAGCACTGATCAGCTCAAGGCCCACTTCTCTCTAATAGCTTTATTTTGCAGTAGCTCACAGGAAACCAGGACCCACTGCAGGGGTTGCTGGTAATGTCTTCTTTTCCATAGTGAAATATTAGTTTTTTATTCATGGAAAGAGATCTCTTTGTTTAACAGCTTTATGATTGGAATGTCAAGAAACTTTGCAAGTTAAGACAATGAGAGTGTGAGTGTTTACAGGTTCCATTTGCATAACATCTGGTGGAATGGAAGTTCTTTGTCTAATTGTTGGTTTTGGCATTTGAACTTTGTTGAAACCCATGGAGGAAAACTCATCAGAAAGGTGAGACATTCCCTTTTTCCATCCCTCCAGGCATATCTTCCTCTACAGAGTTGCTCAAAGAGGCCTGACACACTTGCACCTTGAAGCTTTTCTTTGTACTGGCTGCACACTCATAAGCCCAGAATATTCTTTCCTAATGTTTGCAAAGCATGGGGTTTCAAGCATTTGAACCCAAATGATCTGATAAAACTGGTCACACTCATTCCTCTGCCTCACACACTAAGTCTTTGTTTTATTTCATAGTTAAACTGGCAGGACAAAATGGAGCTTTTAAAGTTAGGGGGTCTCCCATTATTGGGTCCCCCTTCTGTCCCTCTTAGGCAGAAGCTTTCCTTCTCAATAAAGTTTTCCTACTCTTAATCTCTATCATTCCTAAAATTTATTCTTTGATTTTAGATAAATCAAATATCTAACAGGTTGGGAGCTAGGCTTGCTTTCCTGTATCATTTTGGAGGTCTTCCACCAAAGTTACTGGACCAAGATTCCCAGTTTCTTTCTGCCTTTGAAAACTCCTATGACCAGTCCTCTCAGCTGACATAGACTATTCTCCCTCAAGGATTCGGAGACAGTCCTCACCTTTTTGGACTCAAGCATATACACCTACCCAAGATGATGACACATAGAGCCTACTGACGGCCTTTAGATAGACTCTCTGTGAAGTAACCCTGACTGCCAACTCTAACTATGATCCTCTTCAGCCAGAAGTAGCCAAAATGTTCTCCATTGCCCCCCATGGCAGTTCAGGGTACTTCTTCAGAGGGGGTAATGTTATAGGTAGGTAAGCTAACTAGACATTTTGTAGGCAGTTAGACAGGGCTGGCCCTTGAAAAGCCCATAAGAAAGGAGCCAACACAGAGGACAGTTGAGATCTTTAATGAAAGTTAGCATTACCAAAGGAGAAAACTACCCTTCTGGAAAGCAGTGACTGATAGGCCTTAATCTCCTTCCTGGGGTGGAGGGACAGGACCTTGACCCACCTCTCCCAGAAGACTCCTGAAAATCCTTGCATATTTGTTCTGTGACTTGATTTCTCATTGGATCCCCATTTAATCGGTATTACTGAAGCAACTATACTTGTTATAATCTTACTGGCTGATCATGGTTTTGTCCATTCTGTGATTTCTCATCGTACCAATATTACTTAAGCAACTGTACTTGCAATGCTACTGGTTGATCATATTTGGTAATACCTTAAACCCACCTCACCTTGGGGGTTTGCTCAATAAAAGCTCCCTGGGAAGTGAGGTGAGAGGGTCTCCCCTTTTCTGGTCCCCTTTCTGTCCCTCTTACACAGAAGCTTTCTTTCTCAATAAAGTTTTCCTACTCATAAAGAAAAAGTTAAGACTTTTTCCATTTAGCAATAGATAGCTTTTCCAAACTTCCCGAAGCTTTTTTTTTAAACATAGCCACTTATGATCTTTAAACTCTGGACATGTTGGCTTAAAATGAAAAATTTGAAAACACAACTAGTAGTGTCAAAAGCATTTGGTCAATTTATTTTGTTTTGTTAATGTTAGACAACTCATTCATTCATTCATTCACTCATTCATTCGAGACAGGGTCTTGCTTTGTAGTTCAGACTGGCCCTGAGCTCACTATGTAGCCCAGGCAAGCCTAAAACTCAGCAATCCTCCTGCCTCTGTCTCCTGAGTGCTGGGATTATAGGCGTGAGCCACCATGCCCAGCATTGTGGGGGGTGGTACTGATTACTAGTAGGCATGAATCACCACACCCAGCATTGTTTTATGTGATTACCGATCAACTCAGGTCCTTGCACTTGCGAGGCAGGCACTGGAGCCACTGAGATAAATCTCCAGCCCTAGACAATTTATTATTGTTTGCTACTATTTTTACTTATCTCGATTCATTTTTTACATTTTCTATTCGAGATCATTTTAATTTAGTAAGGTCAACTGCCACTGTTTTATGTATTTTAGTTTGCAAATGACAAAAATAAACTTGAAAAAAACCTTTATTTGTCACTTATTCCATTCCAGTTTACTGTTGTAAGCAGTTTTCAAGGGACCTAATTTGACTTGAAAGAAGTTGTATATTAAATGGAAAATATGTGATTTAACGGTTTTGAAGGAAAAAAAAAACAAAAGAAACATTTTGGAAGTATCCAGAGAAAGCAGCTATGTATAAGGTGGTAAAAGTTAAGACCAAACTCCTCTTACAATTCTAAATGCCAGAAACTCAGGGTTATTGACAATACATACAGATACTGGCTCCAGTGGGTCAGGGGCAAGTTTCCTCTTCAGGGAAGGAAAAGTGCAGAAGATGGTAGGAGGGATGAAGCAAGCTTTGAGTTGTCTGCTGTTTCACTGTATCTCGCTCTTTTCTTTACAATAAAGGGTCTTGGACAACTAATGTGCTTGTAAAGATTGGATTCCACTGGGAAGAGCTGTTGAAAAGGTCATTAAGACCGCAGTTCGGAAGAAAGGAATAGAGCAAAGTAATTGTGAAAAATGTTTCCTCTTGATATTGATGTACCAGACTACAGCAATCTACTGGACTACAGCACACTTGTAGAAATTACTGACAGTAGTACTGATTTAGGACATGGGGTATGGGAAAAGAGCTAGCTGGGAAAATAAGCAGAACCTGTCACAAGATTCTAGGATAATGCCAAATAATTCGCAAGACCCTGTATGTGGGACTTCTCACCAGCTCCCATGAGAAGTGGACAACCTATAAAGATACATCCCACAAGAAGCCCACTATCCTGACTTTTCACAGTAACTCACTCTGTGTTTTCTAGGACCAGGGTATGTTTTATTTTTGTTCTTTTTTTCCTTTCCACTTTTATTTGGGCCAAGTTCATTCTGCAGAGTCATATTTTTCCTTACCCCTTCACCTCTCACTTTTCAAATAAACTTTTCAAAAATGATTGGTTACAAAATGAAATTCTTGCAGAAAATGGAATAAAAAGAAATTCTCACAGGAGCCAGAGAAAGAAAAGGCCAAATAAATTAAGATGAGAAAAAAGAGAAAGAGAGATGAAGAAGGTCCATTCAGGACATACAATTTATGTGTAGTAGGAATACCTAAAATGGAGGACAAATCAAATGAAGTTTAAACAATAAATTATAGAACTAATTGAAGAAAATTTTCTGAGTTGAAGAATAAGTAGATCTGTAAATGAAGGAGGCTCACAGGGTACCTTTAAAATTTAATGAGAAGCTGGAGATTTAGCTCAGTGGTTCCAGCACCTGCCTAGCAAATGCAAGGTCCTAAATTTGATCCCTGGTAACCACACACAACAATACCGGGCATAGTGACTCATGCCCATCAGCAATCAGTACCACTACAACAACACTGTGTGTGGTGGCTCACACCTATAATCCCAGGATTTGGGAGGCAGAGGCAGGAAGACTGCTGAGTATGAGGCTTGCCTGGGCTACATAGTGAGCTCAGGGCCAACTTGAAGTACAAAGTGAGACCCTGTCTCGAAAAAAACAAAAAACAAAAAACAAAACCAACAAAATTTAATGAGAAGATAGCAACACCTACATACCACCCTTGTGACTTTTTTTAAATTTTTTGAGACAGGGTCTTGCTTTGTAGTTCAGGCTGGCCCTGAGCTCACTATGTAGCCCAGGCAAGCCTTGAACTCAGCAATCCTCCTGCCTCTGCCTCCCAAGTGCTAGGATTACAGGAGTGAGCCACCATGCCCACCACTGGGGTATGTGGTATGTGGTATTGATTGCTGGTGGGCGTGAGTCACCACGCCAGCGTTGTATGTGGTTATCAGGGATCGAACTCAGGACCACTGCAAGGCAGGCGCTGGAACCACTGAGCCAAATCTCCGGCCCCCTTGTGACTTTTTTTTTTTTTTTT
>PVIC010042345.1:0-15835 GCA_004025085.1 Thryonomys swinderianus
TCATGTTTACATCTTATAGAATGTACTAGGGTGATCAATTGAAGTATAAGAAATACAGAATGTGGGCCGGAGGGTTAGCTCAGTGGTTCCGGTGCCTGCCTTGCAAGCGCAAGGACCTGAGTTCGATCCCTGGTTACCACATATAATGCTGGGCGTGGTGGCTCACGCCTGTAATCCCAGCACTCGGGAGGCAGAGACTGGAGGATTGCTGAGTTCGCGGCGGCTTGCCTGGGCACCATAGTGAGCTCAGGGCCAGCCTGAACTACAAAGTGAGACCCTGTCTCCAAAAAAGCAAAAAAAAAAAAAAAAGAAATACAGAGTGAATTCAGGGTGAGTGAAATGAAATGAAATGAAATGAAATGAAATGAAATGAAATGAAATGAAATGAAAATAGTTCAAGAAAAAATGGACGTTATACACTTTCCATTTGCTAAAATGAGCATTTGTTCACTTTGTTGCTTTGTTTTGAAATGGACCACAAGTTGCCCAGGCTGGGCCCAGCCAGCCCTCTGACCTCAGCTTCCTGAACAGCTGGAGCATGTGTCCTTGCCAGCTACACCCACTGTTGATTGTTTTGAATGGTTTGGGGACCTTTTTCAGACATTAGTATTAAAAGTATGCTAAAATATTTACCCTTTGTAGATATTTATGTATACAGTGAAAAAGTCTATATGGTCCAAAAAAAATGTGGAAGATTATTGGTCCACATGTGCATATTTTCTGGGCCTTTTGTCTGATTCTAACAGCTTCTATCTGATTCATAAAGGTAATAAACATGAGAACATAGCAACAAGCAAGCACAGTGCAAGGGGTCAGGTTCCAGGCCTGGTGTCCTGGCTCAGCACACCCTGTGTTGTTCCAGCGCACGCAGGATGGTGTGTTAAGGTCCCATACTTTACCGACTTAAGCCTCAGATCTGTAGGGCAGAGCTCTTACATCTAAACCACTTGCTCAGATGTCTTCATGAAGCAGCTACATCCTTTCTCTTTCAGTTTGAAGGCAGAAAGTATTGTGAACATGACTTCCAGATGCTCTTTGCTCCTTGTTGCCACCAGTGTGGTAAGTTTTATTCTGAAATGTAAAAAAGCAAGTTTCCACTTGCCTCAGTTGTTTACAATATTACAGTGCCAATGGGGAAACTGGGTCTTGTTGCTCATAATATAAATATCCTGAGAGGTACTATATCTGTCCCCTCCCTGTTTTTAACATAAAGCTGGAAAGTGTCCAGGGCCAGAGAGAACCGATCTTATGGACAGTGGAGCAGGTGTTCTCAGCGGAGCAGGTGGCTAGAGTTGTCCCCCTGCAGGGAGCCTCTCTGTGTGGACAGAGCGCTCTAGTCACCTGCAGATGTCCCTCATTAGTTGCCATCAGTCTGCCAGTCTGTGGGTGGGAACTGGCGATCCCAAGTAGAATGTGATAAAGGTTCAATGGAGGAGGAAATTAAGTACAGATTATAAGAAAATGTGTGGTAGGGTATCAGTTGATTTGGTGGGTGTACCTGTGCTTAGCCAGGTCCTGAGTTCAATCCCTGGCCCCAAAACTAATAAACCAAGGAAAAAAGATAATGAAGAAAAGAAAATATGCCGTGAATTTCAGTTATCTATGTCAGCAGTGCTCAGAAATATCCAGTAGATATTAAGAAAGCCCAGGATGTTAAAGGTAAAGCCAGATTCAAACATGTGATTAAAAAAAAAAAAACAGCCCCAAAATATGGTTTGAGAATCAAACCCAAGGACTCCCCAGAAATAAAGGCCATTTTTCCTATGTGTTGGGAGATATCACTTAGAAGTCCCCCTTTGTCAGGCTGGGATGTAGCTCAGTGCTTCTGTACCTGCCTCCCAAGCACAGGATGTTGAGTTGGATCCTTGTTCCTAGGGGGAAAAAGTTCCCCTTTGTAGGAAAAGGTGTGAACACTTTTCCACACATTTTTCCACATTTGCCGTAGCATAGACGATGCCATCTTGGACTTGCTTTGTTTCTTTCCTGCAGGTGAATTCATTATTGGCCGCGTCATTAAAGCCATGAACAACAGCTGGCATCCCGAGTGCTTCTGCTGCGATCTCTGCCAGGAGGTGCTGGCGGACATTGGCTTTGTCAAGAATGCTGGCAGGTGGGACTTTGGAGAGCACGTTCCTCCTTTCATTATGTGGGTGGATGAGGTGGCTGTTACAAGGTGTTTACCCTGAGGGGAGAGGGAGCCCTGGAAGTGTTCCTGGCTCATGTGACCCCTGGGAGACCTGGGCAAAGAGGGAATGTGTTGAACATCAGTCTGTAGCTTAAGTCACTTTAAGCACAGGAGAGATTTTTTTAAGACATACTTTCTTTAAGTTATTTTCAAAGATGTGAAATACATGTCTTTTTTTAATGACTAGAATTTAAACATGAGTTTCCCTTTGCCCTGCTTAGACACCTGTGTCGCCCCTGTCATAATCGAGAGAAAGCCCGAGGTCTGGGGAAGTACATCTGCCAGAAGTGCCATGCCATCATCGACGAACAGCCCCTGGTCTTCAAAAATGACCCCTACCATCCTGACCACTTCAACTGTGCCAACTGCGGGTACCACATCCTCTCCCTGTCACTACATGGGCACAGGGTTTCTGATACTCCACAACAGCAAGTTTTCAGCAGTGATCAGGGTGGGAAATCGTAGACCGGAGGAAGGTCAGGAGAGTGATAGGGTGCCCAGCTATGTCCCAGCCTTGAGCACCACCCACCCAGCACCTCAGGGTGGCCGTGTTCAGTGCTGTTCACTCCCTCCCCTCACCCTGAGAATGTGCATGCACAGACACGTGCTCACATATGCATGCTGCATGCTTAGTACATGCAGTAGTGTTAATACCATTTTCCATGGAACAATCAGAAAATAAGTTGTAGACCTATGGCTCTGTATCTCCTGAGAATGAAGTTGTTTTCTCAGAGAACAGCCCCAGTTATCCCTAAAAGCATTATCACTGTTTTTCCTATATGTGATCCAAAAGTAACTTTTACAGTTGTGATAATTAGGATGTCATCTAAAACATTCTAAATCACATTCACTTCCACTTGACTAGATCGCTAATATTTTGGTCTTTAAAAAGTCTATATGGAGGGCTGGAGATTTAGCTCAGTGGTTTCAGCGCCTGCCTAGCAAGCGCAAGGTCCCTGGTTCAATCCCAGTAACCACATACAACAATACTAGGAGTGGTGACTCACCCACCAGCAATCAGTACCACACATCACAAATGCCGGGTTTGGTGGATCAAGCCTATAATTCCAGCACTTGGGAGGCAGAAGCAGGAGAATTGCTGAGTTCAAGGCTTGCCTGAGCTACTCAGGGCCAGCCTGAACTACAAAGCAAGACCCTGTCTCAAAAAAAAAAAAAAAAAGTCTATATGGAGTGTTAGGCTATTGTGAGACCATATGAGTTTTAAAGGGTTTTGTTTTCATTTTTGTTTGTTTGTTTTGCTTTGTTTTGAGTGAGTCTCTCAATGTTGCCCAGGCTGGCCTGGCATTCCTATCTCACACTCCCCGGTAGCTGAAGCTACAGGTTTCTGCTACCGCCCTAAGACCTCCTGCCAACATGAAATAGAAAAAGGTTACATACTATATTTCATATGAACTTACACACTGAATTACAGTAGGGAAGGACAAGGGGAAGAGAGACAAACAACAAGCAAAGGATTAGGAAGAGTTTTATGGCATAAGTTCACCTATCTCATCTTTAAATGAATTAGTACTTTATGCATAACTTTTTATTTTTGAGTCAGGGTCTCACTACATAATTCAGGATGCTCTCAAACTTTCAATTATCCTCTTGCCTCAGTTTCCCAAGTGCTGGGATTACAGGCATGTGCTACTATGCCCAGTTCATTGGGCACATTTTCTTGACTATCCTTCCTCTTGTAGGATTTTTCTATCCACTTTTCATTAACATCACTTCCAGACAATTATTTAAACCAAGTGAAATCCAAACAAGTCCATCCAGCTAATTGGAGCCATCTCTGGCTAAGTGTTTACTAGCACAAAATAACAGCTAATTTAATGCCAGGTGTGGTGGCTCAGGCCTACGATCCCAGCACTCAGGAGGCAGAGGTAGGAGGATTGCTGTGAGTTCCAGGCTTGCCTGGGCTACATAGTGAGCTCAGGGCCAGCCTGAACTACAAAGCAAGACCCTGTCTCAAAGAAAAAAAAGTTAATTTAAGCATGGAGGGGGTGTGAAATTCTGCACATTTCATGGGATTTTTTTCTGTTAACTTACTTTTATAATAAGGTAGGCTCATAACAGCTTATGATTTCAGTAATTGTTAATAAACTGATATCCAAGTTCCTCCGGCTTAGAAGAGCAGCACTGAGACTGCCTTTGGCACTGTGACTTCTGAGGGTGGCTCTGGGCCAGATCTGCTGTGATAAGGGGAGCAGCGACACCAGCTGCTTCTGAAATGTGCGCCTGGCTCCTTCTTGTGCTTTGCCTTCACAAGAGGCTGGAGACCCCCTCAGGCCTGTACCTTTTTTTTGCCATGGGCACTTTCAGAGCAGGTGGAGGGAGTCACACCTCATTACAGTGACCTCTTCCATGCTGTCCATGCTGCCTGCCATGCCTCTTGGCAGGGCTACTCAGCTGCCTTCTTCCTCACAGGAAGGAGCTGACTGCCGATGCCCGGGAGCTAAAGGGGGAGCTCTACTGCCTGCCATGCCACGACAAGATGGGAGTGCCTATCTGTGGGGCCTGCCGGCGGCCCATCGAGGGACGTGTGGTGAATGCTATGGGCAAGCAGTGGCATGTGGAGGTGAGTGCTGAGGGACACAGGGTGGCCACTGAGTCAGAGCTCTCAAGGGCAAATAACACTTGAGGGTGGCTGACGGTGTACATGTTAGGAATGTAGAAGAATGCTGCTGTGTGGTGTGTCTGTAAGGACACAGATGTGTTCTTTTAGTCTCCTTGTAACAAGAAGCACCGTGCTTCATGCCCAGCAGCAACCCCGGTGACAAGGACTCCTCAGGTGCCCAGCTGCTCCCTCAGCAGTTTTGTCAGAAAGGGCCACACCCTGACACAACCTAGCAGAGACGCAAGTTCTTCTGAAGAGGGCGACTTTGGAGTTACTTAGGTAGATGGATAAAATATGGTACCTAATAAGTGGCCTTATCAATTTTTTCCCAGCATTTTGTTTGTGCCAAATGTGAGAAGCCTTTCCTTGGACATCGACATTATGAGAGGAAGGGCCTGGCTTACTGTGAGACCCACTATAACCAGGTATGATATGACTCTACTCAGGGACACCAGGGTTACATTTTTGGATTTTTGCTATCAGGGCATTTGTTGAAAAATAATTCCAGACTCATAGAAAATGTGAAATAAAACTATAAAGAATCCCCATGTAATGCACACTTGCCATTTCCTGCGTTATTTGCATGTGTTAGAGCTTCATGTACAAATCACACCCTTGTTCAGAGTGAATTCCACATCCCTTGACCTTTTGCTCTTTTTTTTTTCAGCTATTTGGAGATGTCTGTTTTCACTGCAACCGTGTCATAGAAGGTGATGGTGAGTGTCTGCCACTCCATGTGGCACCATCTGGACACAGACACATGTGGCCACATGAACACTGAGGGAGGCTGTTGTTGCTGTTGTGTAAGACGAGGTCGTTACCAGTTACTCTTTTCTCTCTCCCCTATTTCCCACTGAGGGACAGCAGGGGAGTTTAGTACCTCAGAGCTGAGTGTTTACTGGGGAAGCGAATGCTTTAGGCTACTGCCGGTATTGTCAGCCAGCTGCAGGACAGTTTCCCAGTTCCTAAGGACCTTCATGTTCAGGAGTATGTGACCCTCAAAAGGATACCTGGCAGCCCCACAGCCTCGCCAGGTCCCACGGCCTTACTGTTAGGGGCCAGGCTGGGCTGGCTTGAGGCAGAAAGGAAGCAGCTGAGTTCGTAGAGTCCCCAGCACAGGTCTGCTGGGACTTCCTGACAGTCCTGCACAGTTCTGTTTTCAGCCGACCTCGTGGTTCTCTGCAGACATCATGGGCTCAGCAAAGATGTTGCAAAAGCACATCCCGCTCAGCATGTGAGAGCTGGCTCAGGAAAAATGGTCCAGGGCCATGAGAGTAGCCCTCAGTCCATACTAGGGAGCTGACTGCCATGTGGAGGAAGTGCTTCTCTTATTGTTAAGTGTTGGTAGAGAGACTCCTATAGGCAAAAAGTTCATGTCTGGGTTTTTATAAAGTATTTACTCGAGGCCAGTGGTGGCAAACCTACAGCACTCATGCTGCAGCTGGCTGTTTGTGTCATTGAAAGTTCTAATATGTTCACTTTTGCTGTCCTGGCCATCTTTCTTTGATGGACCAACAGCAGGAAGACAGAAATACCCTTCAGGTCCAAAAGGCTGGGCTGTCGGACATGCTTGACAGGATGCAAGTGTGGTTGCCACCTTGTCTACAGACTGAGGGGCACAATCCTGGTGTCACAGATTCCTAAGGAAAGGGGAAAAGTGAAGAGGAGGCCAATAGTCTCCCTACATGAAAGACCTCAGTGCTTGTTTTTCATGCTTGTATAAAGAATGTGAACGCTGTAGTCTCAACAAGTGAATAAAATGGGTCGAATCTGAGCATGTTAATTAATGGCCCTGAGCTTGTCTTCTTTTGCAAAAGAGAGGTTCTTGAGTTCCTGCCCTGGCTCCCCTGGGAGCTGCCTTAGCTCGCTGCAGAACTGGGGACCCCCCTGGGTGCCGCATGTCCTGTGACCAGTCTCTCTCCTCCCCAGTGGTGTCTGCCCTTAACAAGGCCTGGTGTGTAAACTGCTTTGCCTGCTCCACCTGCCACACCAAGCTGACACTCAAGTAAGTCTGTGCCTCTGTCGGGGGTCACCGGGCTGAGGACTCAGTGACCTTTAGTAGTCCTAGGATTTTTTTTTAAAGAAATATTTGATCCTTTATTTCTTCTTTCTGTTGAGGTCTTCTGAAAATAAATTTTCTTCCTTTAATTGTTCCCTGTTCTTTCTTCTGTTCCCTCTTTGTCCTGCTCAAAGGGATAAGTTTGTTGAAATTGATCTAAAACCAGTCTGCAAACACTGTTATGAGAAAATGCCAGAAGAATTTAAGAGGCGACTGGCCAAACGGGAGAGAGAAGCGAAGGATAAGGACAAGCAGAAAAAGAAAAAGCCAGTCTGTTTGTAAACTTTTCTGTCTCTTCTATCACCATTTCCACTACTCTCTTCTTTGGTTAGTCCTTGTAGAGTTTGCCTTTATTGTGTCTTTTGTTTCTATCCATTTTCCTTCTTGGCATGCTTTTGCGACCATCAGAGATTGAAATACAGTGTATCCTGCACAGTGTTATTTCTTTTGCTGAATTATTAACCTAATGGCCAATATTATTAGCCTAATGAGGCCCACATCTGCTATGAGTTGTACACACACATTTCCTTTTCTTGATGACAGACTCCCCTGTGTTTAAATCAATGTGGCAGGGCCAAGGATTTAGCTCAGTAGTTCCAGTACCTGCCTCGCAAGTGCAAGGTCCCAAGTTCAATCTCCAGTGCCAAACAAAATTAAAAAAAAAAAACAAAATCACAGTGTGGGAGAGGGGTCTTTCCTTTTAGTACAAAGTAAGATTTAAAGTATTTTTGTCTAAGAACTATAGCACCAAGATCCTGGGATCCTGGTCTTTGGTTGTTTGCCTAAATGTTTGACGTTTTTTAAACCTGTGTGTGTTCCAAGTTCTCAGTGCCTCTCATGTCTACGCTGTCTCATTTCCGCAGTGAGACACCCATTGTCCGAAGTATCCTACGTGTGCTTCACATGATGCCAGATGCCCATCTTCCTGTTTCAGGGTTCATTTCCTAAATGTCAAGCTCTTTAATTCCTGATATTTATGAAAAGTATTTCAATCTTTGACATTCTGTTTAATTACTGGCATGATTGTTGCATTCTTTTGCCTCATAGTTATCACTGTGTCTGAGCTGTAAAATTTGTTTTTTACTTCCCTTTTCATGTTTCTTTCTGTAGAAGAAGTAAAAGGCAAAGCAAATACAAATTTAAAATGTTGAAATATTTGCTAACTAGTCTCTCTGAAAGCAGGAATAACTTATTCAAATTTTCAAAAGATGGTAGCTCCTGTAGCTTTTGTTCTAAGACTCTGGGAGAAATTTTTTTTTTTTTTTTTTCCTTTTGGAGACAGGGTCTCACTTTGTATATCAGGCTGGCCCTGAGCTCACTGTGTAGCCCAGGCAAGCCTCGAACTCAGCAATCCTCCTGTCTCTGCCTCCCTAGTGCTGGGATGACAGGTGTGAGCCACCACGCCCAGCACTGTGGTATGTGGTATTGATTGCTGGTGGGCGTGAGTCACCACGCCCAGCATTGTATGTGGCTACTGGGATCAAACTCAGGACCTTGTGCTTTCGAGGCAGGCCCCGGAACCACTGAGCTAAATCTCTGGCCCCAGGAAATTTTTCATTTTAAATATGTGGTTAGGAATTAACTTTGTTAACATTGCTCTTTAAAATTATCTTAAAGTATAAAAAATAAAAGTTACCTAAAAGCAAATAATCTAGTATACTTTAAAATGCTGTGTATTTACTTGACTCCAAGCTAAACATCAAGGATTCCAGTATGACTAAGTGACTGCACTTGCCTACTGGAAATGCATTACCTGTGGTTGAGAGGCCATGTGAAAGTTGTCCTATCCATGACCAGGTGTGGTGCATGCATGTAATCTTTAGTACTCAGCAGGTTGAGGCAAGGAGGATCATCATGATTTCAAGGCCAGCCTAGGCTACACAGTGAATTCAGGGCCTATCACAAAAAAAAAGTTGGAGCTAGGTGTGGTGGCTTACACCTGTAATCCCAGCATGTGGGAGGCAGAGGCAGGAGGACTGTTGTGAGTTCAAGACTGGCCTGGGCTACATAGTGAGCTCAGGGCCAGCCTGAACTACAAAGCAAGACCCTGTTTCAAAAAAAAGAGTCGTCCTGTCCAGGACTGTTTACAAATATATTCATAATATGTATTGCCTGAGATTTCTAAAAGAAGAATCAAGTTCTCTGTGCAGCTAGCAACTGTAAAATACCTGTATCTCCCTTACCACATTTATGTGAAGGTTTATGATTTAAGATAAATTTTTAAAATTTATCTTAAATCATAAGATACTGGGGCTGTAGTTTACTGGTACAGCACTTGCCTGGTGTACCACACCCTGGGTTGAACCCCAACACAAGGGAGCAGGGCAGTGTTTAACACACTCCAGTGGCACATACATGATTATTCCACTAGGTGGCAGGGCCACCAGTTTTTCAGAGCCTCTTGGCAGTGAGACATGTAAACCACAGCTCCATTGTCAGCATGTTAAGATGTGTCTTTGTTTGTATTTAAGGAGTATAAGAAAAACCATTTTATGCTGGGAAAGATGAAACCTTAGAGCTGCCTAAATTTAAAATACTAAGATCATTTTCCTCCAATAAATCACATTACAGAAAATAATTCCTTTTCTTTTTTTTAGTTTTTTAAGACAGGGTGTCACTTTGTAGTTCAGGGTGGCCCTGAGCTCACTGTGTAGCCCAGACAAGCCTCAAACTCACAGCAACCCTCCTGTCTCTGCCTCCCAAGTGCTGGGATTACAGGTGTGAGCCACCACACCCCACACTGTGATAGGTGGTACTGGGTATCCAACTGGGGACCTTGCACTTGCTGGCCAGATGCTAGAACCACTGAGCTAAATGCCTGGCCCAATAATTCCTTACTTTAAATAAAATGCATTCTTTCAGGTTTTCTCATGATACTTTAAAATGTATTTCACTGGGCCGGAGGGTTAGCTCAGTGGTTCCAGTGCCTGCTTCACAAGCGCAAGGTCCTGAGTTCGATCCCCGGTTACCACATATAATGCTGAGAGTGGAGACTCACGCCCACCAATAATCAACGCCGCATACCACAATGCCGGACATGGTGGCTCACGCCTGTAATCCCAGCACTCAGGAGGCAGAGACAGGAGGATTGTTGAGTTCACAGCGGCATGCCTGGGCACCATAGTGAGCTCAGGGCCAGCCTGAACTACAAAGCAAGACCCTGTCTCAAAAAAAAAAATGTAATTCACTTTGCTCACGTAAATTACATTTACATTAGATTTCTATATATTTACCACTGAATAAAATGTAATACACATTCTGTGTTATTCAAAGATATATAAGAACAATTTATGTAGACAAGTTTTCAACTGATAGTATGGATGTGCTACATGTACCTCTTAGAAATCGAGGTTAGAATAACAGTTCTTGACTAACACAAATATAGACATCATCATGCAGTATGTTCATACGGGTCAGTAAAACTACTTCATTTTATTTACATGTCTGTTTTGAGTTACAGTTCCACTAATTTTGTTTTTATAATTGTTGTTTTTAGGAATAAGTTCGTGGAGTTTGACATGAAGCCTGTCTGTAAGAAGTGCTATGAGAAATTTCCATTGGAGCTGAAGAAAAGACTTAAGAAATTAGCTGAGACCTTAGGAAGGAAATAACTTCTTTATTTTATTTTTTTTCTTCTGTTCAAAGATTACCAATGCTACTTGCCTTGAGCGACCCTTATTTAAAGGTGCATCTCAAAGCAGTTGAGAGTGAGGAATGGTTTTCTTTATCCTTTTTCTCATTAAGAAAATTTAAAAGATCCAAAATTTTTCAAAAGTAAAAGAGTCAGCTGTTACTTGACTCAAATTTTTTTCATTATTTTACTTTGTTTTCAAAAGAAAATTAGGGCCAGGGATGTAGCTCAGTGGTTTTCCTCCTGTCTGGCAAGTGCAAGGTCCTGAGTTCAACCCCCAGTAACAAAAGAAGAAAGAAAGAAAATTATTCCTCATTACCATTGGAGAAGATATAGGGGATAAAAGCAAATTGTACCCAGTCTTAGTATGTTTATCCAACTAGTAGTTATAAAATTAATATACACATCACTACGAAACAACTGTGTTCTGAACTACTTGATTTTATTTTTGTTAAATGCAATAATCACTGTGCTTAGTTTTTATTATGTTCGCTTTGTGAACTTCTTCCTTTATATAGTTACTGAATGCAGTAATGGTAGTTACTAATAGTATGCCTTTTTCAGTTTTTTTCAAAACATACCGAATATCTGAAAACACAGCATTCTATTACATTGTTGGGAAGTGAAGTATTTTTTTAACTATGTAATACAGCAACTATGCTTCTAATCTTAATGTTGAACATGTAGCTTTGAAAAGGACATGAAAAGTGAATGTATATGTATCGGTCGTACTGCCTTTATAACTGCTAATATTATGCATTATATATAATCAGACTTGCCTTGCCTTAGAGAAATACATACCTTATTCAGGAATTCTGGCTGTTTCGCATACTGAGTACAAAGAGAGGCACTGACTGAGATTGGCAAAGTCAAATTCATTTAATATAGATAAATTTTAAAACTTTTCAGCTTTCTAAGAAGCCTATTGAAATTAATTCCTGTCATCTTCTTAGAAGAAAATATGTTAGGGGGCCGGAGGGTTAGCTCAGTAGTTCCGGCGCCTGCCTCGCAAGCGCAAGGTCCTGAGTTCCATCCCTGGTGACCACATACAATGCTGGGCATGGAGACTCATGCCCACCAACAATCAATACCACATACCACAGTGCCGGGAGTGGTGGCTTACACCTGTAATCCCAGCACTCGGGAGGCAGAGGCAGGAGGATTGCTGAGTTTGAAGCTTGCCTAGGCTACATAGTGAGATCAGAGCCAGCCTGAACTACAAAGCAAGACCCTGTCTCAAAAAAAAAAAAAAAAAATGTTTTAGGGCCAGGGATTTAGCTCAGTGGCACCATGCCTGCCTTATAAGTGCAAGGTCCTGAATTCGATCCCCTAGTACCAGGAGAAAAAAAGAGAGAGAATGTGTTGATATGTGTTTGAGGTTTTCTTTCAAATCTCATAATTAATTGGATTTTATTTACTCCAAGTAGGTGGTATAAATGATATCTTTAATTTGGAAAGGGGTTTTAAAATATCAATTTTAAGTCAAAAATAGTGGATTAACTTATTTTATAAAAAGTTTTAATTCTGAAGTACCTGAACCACTTTTTCTGGGTAAAATTGCCTCACAAAGCATTAAGAAGATTTTAAAAACGTTGCAGCTGCTATGTTATCATTTAAAAAGAAAGTTGCTAAGATTTGTGAAAGAAAAATGATTGGTTTTTTAAAAATCTCTGATACCGTTTTACCCCAAAATATATGTCAAGATTCTCCATTAATATACTTTATGCATGAATTCTGAAAACATGATCATGAACATTGTAGCATAAATTGTTTCTGTTTTCAGATAACTTCAAACAATTTAATGTTCCTTTAGGGCTAAAAGTATTATCATAAATGATTGAAAATAATCACTGCATAGTTTGAGACTGTGTGTAGTAGTAATTGAAAACAGTCTGCATTGACAATAAGGTTCAAAGCCCTTCAGTGTGCCTTCATCAGCTACCAGTGACCAGCAGTAAAGACCTGAAAGTGTCTGTTAGTACAGTCCTGTGCGTGCGAGGGGAGAGGGCATGTAGGCAGCGTGGGCTGCTGAGTCCTTGGGAGGCTCCACCAGAGGTGTGGAATAGAAAAGCTCTGCCTGCACTCTTCTTCCCAAGAATACATGCTCAGACCACTTCTGCTCGTGACTTGTGCCCAGGCCCTCGTCTAGCCAGAGCCCCCACAGCAGCCCTTTACTGTAAATTAATGATTCCTAGAAGTCAGCTCACTGGGCCTGAGACAATAGGCACCTTAGCTAGAAATACAGTCCATTGTGTGAGAGCACTGCTGAGCCCTCCACATATGGAAGGAGGAAGATGCTGCTAGCATGCAATGGAGGACAGACCCAGTGAGTTTACGTTTCCTGCCTTTCCCCTGCTGAACAGTGGGCAGCAGGCAGGTCTTAATGCAAAGACCTACACAGCTTCTGAACTCATTGCTCCTACAGGTTTCCAAGTGCTCTTTTTCCTCAGCAAGCCTGTGTCTTTGGCAAAAACGGGTGCAAGTGAACTCCTCTTTGGGTCATGTTCAAAGCCTTAACATTGTACCTGTTTAGGTCATTTTGCCTCATCCATATTTGCCAAAATAGCCATTTCTAAGTTAAGGAAATGTTGAAGAGGGCTGGTAGCCCACCATGTGCTCCACTAGTGGCAGGGAACTTATTAATAATTGTGTATCCTCTATAACAGCCATTGCAGTATACTTTTGGTGCCTAATAAATGTTCATACTTATCAACAATAATCTGTTGTGTGTTAATTGAAACACTCTGTATATATGAAGAATAGATATGTAGATGAAAATATTCTTGCAGTATAATAGAACATTCATGTACATGAGTAAAAATTGAGTCAGTTACTGAGTAGGAGCCAAGCCTCAGTGCCATCTGAAGTGGTGGTGTGTCTCACTGTTTTTTATTTTGTCTTTTTCGAATTGGGTTTATTTTTTGGTTTTTTTTATTGAAACTGAATCTTGCCATATAGTTCAGGTTGGCTTTGGACTCTGGGTAGTCCAATCCAGGCTGGCCTTGAACTCAGAAGGATCCTCCTGCCTCATCCTCCTGAGTGCTGGGACTACTGGTATGTACCAGCATACCTGATAATTTTCCAGTTCTTGGCACAGGACGTAACCCAAGACTCACATGCCCTGAGGGGTATTGCGGAGTTGGGAGGGTGCCCCTGCCCAGCCCAGGCACTGCTGTCACAGCTGCAGTGAGCCCTGCACCTTCGGGTGCAAGCTGGAGCCTCCTGGGCTCCCAGGCCCCTCTGCATTCTCCCATCTCAGCCCCTCCAGGGCAGCCAAGGTTTGGGGACAGTGGTAACAGTCTGTGTTCTGGGCTGGAAGCAGCTTGACAATGGCACTGTAGTCCCTTTGCCATCCTCACAAACCCTCCTGACCACAGGAAAGAGGTGGTGCAAGCAGACATGTGACATGGCCACATGGGTGCTCTGAGCCAGAACTCCACTCCCTCTGCACACAAGCCTGTGATGCTGTGATGAATCTGACAGCCAGGAGGGCAGAGAAGATCCACGTCCCAGACCGGATGGAGCAGTCAGAGTGCTGTGTGTGGGACTGGGACTCAGGAATTGCTTATTTCTGGGATTTCTCACATAGTGTTTTCAGACTTCGGCTGACCGTGGGTAACAGCAAAATGGGGTGGAGGGGGAGCATAGGACCGAATCCTGAACAACACTAGAGTGAAAGGGATTCAGGGGACAGGAAATTGAACAACCTGAGAGGTAGGACCTGAGTGTGGACATGTGTGGTGTGAGTCCACAGGGTCCCTGTCCTGACGCACTCCTGCCCCCTGGCAAGGACCAAGGCCTGTTCTTGCTAATGCACCAGGTTCCTTCCTTCCCAGATCAGAACCTCGCTCCATCTTTGCCCAAATAATTGGCTCTCTCTGGCCATGAGGCACAGTGTGCCTGGTCCAGGCTGCAGGGGCAGCCCAGAAGACCATAGTGCACACATGCAGGCCTGTGCCAAAGCAAGAAGGAGTCTTGAGGCTTTCAAGGAACACTGAGAGGGACCCAGATAGTGGGCAGAGAGGAAGCCAATCTAAAGGTGTGGTCAGGCACCTTGCAATGCAGGGTCAGTGGCCAGTCCTGAGGATCAGCTTCCCATTGCCTCTGTTCAGCCTGAACACACAGCACTGTAGTTACCTTCCTCAGCCCTGCCGATCTCCAAGCAGTCAGTCCTCTTAGAGCCATCTCTAAGAGAGAGGAATTTGGTCTCCCTTCCAGCCAACCTGGATAATGTGGATGCAGCCAGCACAGCACAGTAGCATTTTGCCAAAGATACACACAGAGCAAAGCTACTACACTGAAGCTCCAGCCCAGGGCAGTGTCCCAGTTTTCACAACCAGTGAGGCACTGAGGAAACAACCTGATGCCACCTGCAGGGGCTGGAGGTTCCTGCTCTGTGACCAGGAAGAGGACAAGCCAGTGACTCCCACTGGGACTGCGGGCCTCGTGGGTCACTGGGCAGGCTTGGGAGCAGGTGCAGGAAGTGGGAAAGCAACAGACCAGAAAGCACACACTAGGCCACTTGTGGTGCACACACATGGATGTAAGACAGGATATCTTCAACAAGGGCTGCTGTCTGTGTGCAGGTTCTCTGCCTTCCATCTGAAATAGCAAAACATTCTAAATAGCCTGGAAACTTGTAACCCTAAGGCTACTGCTGACAAAATTTCAAGGAGAGCTATTCAAAAGCAATAGATGAATTAAATCAGAATGCTAACAATGATTCAAATAAGCAAAGAAAAGGAAGAAAATGGTAAACAGTGGTTCATGGAAAACAAGCATAGTAAACAATAACTACATTAAACAAAGGAACTAAATAAAGATACAGTCAGATTGGATAAAAACAATACTAAGCTATATGGTTTACAAGAAACACTTCATGGTATACACAAGTTAAAGATAGGAGTTTTACTGTGGGGAGAAAGGAACCCTTCTACACTGTTGGTAGGATTGCAGACTTGTGCAACCATTGTGGAGATGTGTGGAGATTTCTCAGAAAACTAGGACTACGGGTCCCATTTGACCCTGCTATACCCCTGCTAGGAATATACCCAAAAGAACTTAAAAACTCACATTGGAAAGACAGATGTACACCCTTGTTCATAGCAGCTCAGTTTGTGATAGCTCAATCTTGGAAACAGCCCAAATGTCCATCAACTGGAGAGTGGATAAAGAAGATGTGGTTTTTTTACAAAATGGAGTATTACTCTGCCATAAAGAACGACAAGATCGATCCATTTAGGTGCAAATGGAGACATCTGGAGGATATACTAATAAGTGAAATCAATAGATCACAGATAGACAATTCCCGGATCTTCTCTTTGGCATGAACACCTGTAG
>PVIC010042346.1:0-15808 GCA_004025085.1 Thryonomys swinderianus
TTCAATTTTTTGGAACAATTTCATATTTTGCTTTAATTCTTTAAATGCTGCATAGAATTCACCAAGGAAACCACTGAATACAGGATGTAAAATTGGGTTGTTTATGTGAAATCTTTCTTCTCCCTTTGTGTAGGTATTATTACTATAAATTTTCTCCCCCTCATAATTTCTTCTGATGCAGCACGTATATTTTATTTGTGTTTCAGTTTTCATTTACCTTGAGGCAGCTTTTAGTTTTTCTTTTTATTTCTTCCTTCAACACATTTTTTTATTAAGGGGTGTGTTGCACAATTTCCACATATTTGTGCATTATCCAACTTTCTCATATTATTGATTGCTAACTTCATACTATTTGGTTTGGAAAAGACACTTGATATGATTTCAGTCTTAATAAGTTTCATAAGAATTGTTTTGTGACCTAACAGATAATATTTACTGGAGGATGCTTCAAGTGCTTTGGAAAGGAATGTGTATTCTGCTGCTTCTGGATAGAAGGTTCTGTGTGTGTCTGTTAAATCCATTTGGTCTACATTATAGCAGAAGTCTGTTGTCTAATTGATTTTTTTCTCTATGATCTAGTCATTGTTGAAAATAGGGTGTTAAAATTCCCTGATGTTATTGTGTTGCTGTTTTTTTTGTAGTTCTGTTAATATTTTCTTTGCATATGAAGGCACTCCAATACTAGACATATATTAATAATTGTTATATCCTCAGTATTAATTGAATCCATATTCAAAATATTATAAAATGAACTATGATAATATTATTTATTAACAACAACAGAATTAATTGACCCTTTATCAAAGAGGCTGTCTTCCTTTAATAATTTTTTATTTAAAATCTATCTGGTTTATCTAAGTACAGCTCTCTCTTCTCTTTTCTTTCCATTTGCATGAAATATTTTTTTCTATCTCTTCACTTTTATTCTCTCAGTATCCTTAGCAGACCCTTTGCAGAGATGGACGTGGAGCTTCAGCCTCAGGTGCAGATCTGGGTCTCGGCTCCACTGAGACCAGCCTGCAGCTTGGTCCGGCCTCCTGGAGCCGGCCCGGTGCTGGGGCTTATGCGCTCGGCTTGCTCTGCAGCAGCATAGTCCAGCTGGGTGCTTTCCTCATACTTCTTCCTGCATTTCGGGGAAGTGAGGACACAGGTCATTGAAGATATGTTTTCTAATATTTTAAAGATGTCGCTATTACTTTTGTGCTCCATGGAGGGGCTGAAATTTTTCACATAGATCATTAGATTGTGAGGATATTTTCCTGTGCTCATGCTTGTTCGAGCTCCTCTTGCAGGGACATCTCTGTGTTATAGAGTTGTCATTCAACTCAGAAATACTTTGATAGTCTTAGATATGGGCTTTTTTGTTTTTTGGAAGAATCTATGTATGTATGTATGTACGTATGTATGTATGTATCTATCTACCCATCGACCCATCTATCAATCATTTATCTATCTGCCTGCCTGCCTGCCTGCCTGTCTGTCTCTGTCTGTCTGTCTGTCTGTCTGTCTGTCTGTCTGTCTATCTATCTATCTATCTATCTATCTATCTATCTATCTTAGCTTGGGAATTTCCTACTCATTTAATCCAAAAGTATTTATTTTGCCCTATTACCTTCCTTCTTCTATAATTTGTACTACACTTTTTTATTATATTCTATATGTCTATGAAATTTATTTACTATTATTTCTTTCTCTGTGATTCAAATTTAATAATTTTTTCTAACAAAATCCAGTTCAGTATCCTCTGGTTTCAATTAATGTCCTCTTACCTGTTGAGTTTGAATTCTGGTTATTATATATTTGTTCTGTTGTTGCTACTATATTAATTTTTATAGTTTCCTGTGTGTTTAGAAAGTTTTCTTCTTGTGTTCTTATTTCTTGAGTAAATTAATTATATATATTTTAGTATTAGATCTTATAATATTACTTAGATTATACATAGGTCCATTTCTGTTGGTTTTTTTGTTATCTTAGATTTTAGGAACAAATTCTTGACTCTTCAATAGTAGTTAGTTTTAATGATGCTTAGACATGGTACATGAAAAATTATAAGGTTTTCTTTCTCAAAGGGGATTTACTTTTATATTTTACATATGATTAGTACTGAGATTACTTTAATCTGGCTGAGAATCCATGTAATTGAGGATGAACTTTATTTCAGGGAAGGGATGGCAAAGGCAGAGTATAATCTTTGGGTCTCATTTGAATGCTTAGGATGTTCATTAAAGTGCCCCCTTTATGGTAGAGCCTGAACCTTAATGTCCCATCCCAATTTCCATAAGTCTTTCAGAAATTCTTTGTAGCATCTGTGTCTGTTTGAAAACTGGCAAGGGACTGAAAAGAGAAACTGCATGCATGTTGGATGCATCTGGAAGCTTCATTTCCTTCTGAAATCTTGGCATTAAAGAGTTTGCTATTGTTCTAAGCTTTCCAATGCCTTCAAGCAAATACATCAGAACATTTCCTAGACTTCATGATTGTCCTTAGCAGGAAAGTTGGTCTGCAATAAGCTTACCTAGCACCACTGGAAATGGAAGCCTCTTGCTGTTTTGTTGTTGTTGTTTTTTGGACTTTGAGATGTCAACAATCATTTTGTGTGTATCACTCTCTTATTTAGTTTCTTTTATCATATTTATCTTTTCTACCTTCAAATTATTTTATGGCAGACCCTACATTAATGTCTGTTCTCTTATTTTATTCTTTCAGTGAATTCATTTACACAAACGTATCTGTAATTTTTTTTTTTGAGACAGGGTTTCACTTTGTAGTTCAGGCTGACCCTAAGCTCACTGTGTAGCACAGGCAAGCCTCGAGCTCAGCAATCCTCCTGCCGCTGCCTCTCGAGTGCTGGGATGACAGGTGTGATCCCCCACGCCCGGCACTGTGTTATGTGGTACTGATTGCTGGTGAGCCTGAGTCACCTTGCCCAGTATTGTTGCATGTGGTTACCCAGGGTCAAACCAGGGACCTTGTGCTTGCTAGGCAGGGGTGGGAACCACTGAGCTAAATCTCCAGCCCTAAAATCTATTTTTTGTAAGGTATGTGCTAGGTGTGATCACTCTATATGCTTTCTTATCTTTTCTCAAAACAGTCTATTGATTAATAGTAGATGGATTAAAGTCAAATGAAATCTTAACATCATAACTAATTGTCTCTCTTTGCTCAAATTATTTAATCTTTTCATGACTTTTTCTCCATCCAGAAAATAAATTTATGAATTGGATTCATGTGAGTACTGAATAAAATCATGTCTAGAAAAATGCTTGACACAAGCCTGACACAAATGGGAAGTGTAGAGAATTCAAAAATACAGTATCTATCTTTAGTAGAATACCTCCTGTTCTCTACTGGAGGTATTTCTATTAAAATGTCTCAATAATTTTAAACTAAATATGTCAAAACTGAAGTCTATACTTTCTTGACACAGAGTCAATCATGCTTGATATTTCCAGTGGCACTTCCCATCTATTCAGCTCTCTAAAATAACAAACAGAATAATTTTACACTTCTTGCAAATCTCTGTCACATCCATCCCTAGCTCCAACCAGTTATTTTTCTCTAATATATCTGCCTTTCCCTTTTCTTCCTTCCTCTGACTCTCTAATCCCAGTGCTAGACTTTCTTATGCCACACATAGTCTTGCCTAGTTATTTTTCACCATCCTGGCTTCTGCCCATGCACTTGTTGAATTCTGCTTACCAGCATGAGACTCATCTTTTTATAACACAACCCCATCACCTACTATGCTGCCTGACTTGAAGAAAAATGTCTCTCTAATACCGATGACACCAAATCCCTACCCCTTCAGTCAGTGATCAGACTTCTCCACCTTCTCTTCCACTTTCCCTTCAATCCCATCTCACTGAAACTTGCACTTAGTGATGAGAACAGCAGTAAAAAGCTGATCTGAACATGTTTGCTGCCTAAGTCTTGGTTTCTAGTCACTGTTCTTCAGTAAAACTGTTCCAATGATCTTTGAGATGATTCTTGGGCCAGGGGAAAAATTCAAAATAAACCTGAAATAACTTGTGATGCTAGAAATCAAGGATATCCTTTATAACAGTGTAGGCAAAAGAATACAAGATCCAACTAAAGAAATTCCTCATAGCCAAATATAAACCACTTTCAGCAACGACATAAATAATAACCATAGTGGATTTTGCCCATGGAATGAGTATTCATGATAATTGTCTACATTTATAAATAATCAAGTAAATTAATGTAGGAGAGAGCTCTTTCTCACAGTAGAATTTCAATTAATATGTGTAAAAGGAAAGAGAAAGCTACATAACCACTATTATGTTAGCACTGCTGTAATAAGTATTGCAAGCATTTGAGGGGTAATTATTTGAAGTAAAAATAGGATTTGTAGAGTCACATTGTATTCTTTCCCAAATATTTATCAACTAAATAGGAAAAGATAGCAATTTTATGTTGGAAAAACAAGGCAAATGCCATTCAAAAGACATATAATGAGCCTGAGATATATACCAGAAAGACAGACATTATTTTGTGGTATTTTTGAAAAAAAAAAAAAAAAAGAATAACTTTGCTTTAATCAGAGGAAGATACTGAAAAATTCAAATTGGAGGACATGTACAAAATAACTAAGCAGTATTTTTGGAAGTGTTAAAGTTATTTTTAAATTTTTTAAAAAATTGATTTTATTGCTACATTTTATAGACCTGTTCTGTTAAAGTTATTAAAATGACTTAAGGAAAGATGGACAAAATATGTCAGACTAGTGGAGACTGCCACAAAACAACAGCTTAATGCAATGCAGGACCTTGGATGGGCTCTCAGGACATGAAATGGATACTGGTGAAAAACTTGGAATTTTGAGTAAAAGCAGAAGATTAATTAGTAATAAAGTACCATTGTTAACTTATTCTCCGTCATTACAATGTGACTTCAAAAGATGTAAACAGTAAAGAGGTCGAAAGAACTCTTTTCATTGCTTTTGCAACTTGTTTGTAAGATTAGAATTAGGGGGCCGGAGATTTAGCTCAGTGGTTCTGCTGCCTGCCTCGCAAGCCCAAGGTCCTGAGTTCGATCCCAGTAACCACATACAATGCTGGGCGTGGAGATTCATGCCCACCAACAATCAATACCACATACCACAGTGCCAGGCATGGTGGCTCACGCCTGTAATCCCAGCACTCGGGAAGCAGAGACAGGAGGATTGCCGAGTTTGAGGCTTGCCTGAACTACATAGTGAGCTCAGGGCCAGCCTGAACTACAAAAGTGAGACTCTGTCTGAAAAAAAAAAATTAGAATTAGGTCTGGTAAATAGAAAAAAATCCAACTTCTTCCCATTTTTCCACATGATCCATTACTGTAACATCTATGCTCTGCTCTCTGGAAAGAGGTTCTCCTCAGCCTGGTCCACCCTGTGAAGGCAGCATGTGTTACCACGCAGGGACTAGCCCTCCACCTTCTGTGTCAGAGCAGCTCTACTGCAGGTCTTGACGCAGTCTATCATCAGCTAGTGATGCCTGGAATGTTGTGATGCCCTTGTAGCCCTTCAAGTTACTGTCTAAGAATAAAGGCAAAAATTATACTTTATTAAAGGATTGTTGTGAAGATTAAAGATAATACTCTCACAGAGCTAAGCTTGGGGACTTGAACATAGTAGGTGCTACATACAAGGCATAATTTCAGTGCATATGCTATTTCCTTTGGAGTTTGTCCTTGATTAATTGGTAAAACCTCTATTACTCTGAGTTCCTTTGGTGTATTTTGATTCAATTCCTTCCCTTTAAATTTATATTTGATATTTAATAAGCTCTTTTTAAGTTTAGATAATTTCCTCAATTAAATTATAAAATTGTCTGATGCAGTCTTCTCCTTTTATCATAATTGCCTAATTCAGTATTCTGCACACAACACATGATGAATGTTCACTGACTGACTGATTATAAAGTTGGCAACACTGTATTCTTTCAGCCTTCTAATGAGTTGAAGCTTTCATATACTGGTCACATTTAACACACTGAAAATGCTGCAACTTTGTAGGTTGGCAAAAAATACTCAACTGTAACACTAATTTCTCCATTCTGACTTAAATTTTCCATGGTGCTAAGTCATATTGTGGGGAATATCTCAAAGTAAAGAAAATGTCTTCAGAATATACCAACTCTTGCTGGGCATGGTGTCTCATACCTGTAATCCCAGCACTCGGGAGGCAGAGGCAGAAGGATTGCTGAATTCGAGGCTTGCCTGGGCTACATAGTGAGCTCAGGGCCAGCCTGAACTACAAAGTGAGACCCTGTCTCAAAAAAAAAAAAAAAAGAAACAGAATATACCAACTCAGGACTATGGAATCCAGGTGACACACACTCTTTCACCAGAGTTTTTATAGTTCCTACTTATGCAACTTTCCTTCTGGGGTCACTTACTAATGGTTTATGGCAACAGCCAAATGCCTAGATTACAAAAGCAACTTCATTCCAAGAGCGGTTCTATCTGCTTTATGCAGAGCTGTGCTAGGCTGTGCTCTTCCGTTCTGTTTCACTCTCTGGCTGTGAGATGAGAGTTGTGTGACTGCATTTAACAATGACTTTGGGGAAACTGTGGATGGCGAAGATGACTTTGAGGAATCCAGAGCGCTGTGGATTCCATCCTCTTCCGTGATTCATTAGGCTAAGTCTATGAAACCTGAGGTGTTTTTGGTTTCGTTCCTGTAACGGTGCCTCAGTATTCTTGCCTCCAAAAGGGAAAGAGTAATAACATACATCGAAGCATGGTTTTTAAAACTAAGTAAAACACTGTAGATATTGTAAACACTGTACAGTATCACGTATTTAAAAATGGCTACATCAGGGATGCTGACTGGACTCATTAGAGAAATACATCCCCTGGAGTTGATAAGCAAAGTTCTTACTAAAATAGTGTTCCCCAACAGAAGGATTAAAATTAATCCAACTCCTAGTCTTCTCTTTAATTTTGTAACAGTATATCTGAATGGTTAGAGGCACTGGCTGTTCACTGACTCATTATTGCTCAGTAAACACATAGTTTTTCAGGCAGGAGATATTGCAAAATGTGAAAATAATCCCAATATCCTCTGACAGAAGAATGAGAGGTGTGGTGCATTTATATAATGGAATGCAATACTGGAATGAAATTTAACTAAATATAACAAAATGGACTCTTTTTAGGAAAGATTTTAAATAATAATCCTAAATTCTAGATAACTACTGGAGTGTTTCTAAAGTCAAAAGCAACTGAAATGATAGGATACAATGCTTAGACCTGATACAGTAGTAGAAATGGAAGGCAAGCTGATGACGGACATGCACCACATGCAGTCAGTTTCCAGGAGGAATACAGGGCTAGAGTACACCGAGGAAGACCACGTAAGTAATTTCTAGTGTTATAGTTTTCCTGATGGGTGTTTTTGCTTTCTTAATATTTTGCTAAAACAAGGAAAGAATGCCATCCATGTACTAATCAATATTGAGACCATGTCATGTACAAAATATTTTAGGGCAATGGTATATTTAAGTGTATCCCTGTGTAACCCTCACACTGAGAATAAGATGAGTGCATCATACTATCTTCATATGAATCTTTAACACTTTGGCAAAAATGGAAACAGAATCTTTATGAGTATGTATATTTGTACATATATATATATGTGTGTACATATGTATCTGCCACTGACTTTTAGAATCCTACCGACTTTTAGGAATTTAGCAGAAATCTATATATCCTTTTCTCTTTGTTTATTGATGTTCTGTTATCTGACAGTTCATCAAACATCATGCCTCTCCCAGGGAAGTCAAGGGCAATTGTATTACGAACTTCCCATTCTACAGAGAAGTTCTTGAAGCTAAAGCATTTTGCCTGAGCTCCGAAGCTGTTATGTGAATACTTACAGTGAGATCGAAGAGATCACAGAGCGTCCCTCTCTCTGGTCTCTTATTCCTAAGTAACTCTTTATTTCTTCCTTCTTTTGTCATCTTTCTTGATCTCTAAAATGCTAAATAAATAGGCAAGATGTGGTATGAGCTAGTGAAGAATGAAGAAGGAAAAGGCAAGAGGATACCAATAACAGTGAGACCAACAGCATCCTACATCCATGGAGCATTCTCGGGTGACAGACGTGGTCCCGGTTTGTACCTGTCATGTACTTTGAGTTCAGTATATATTGCTTTATTTAATTGTGAATGCAAGCATTAAAGAGCTAGTACATGTAATTTCCTCATCAGAAACCAAAAATGTTATCATGCTTTCTTCTTTACTCTCCATAGTGAGAAGGAAAATATTAATAATATTCTTTAATAAGTTATCCAACAGATGAAAATGAAACTTCTTTAACTGTAGGAGAAACAGTCCTTGGCTACTAAATACGTCTCTTAAGTGAACTTCAGGGTGTGACTGTTTATTTCATTATGTTTTTGACATTATATTTTCATTGAGGGCACTTGGAGGCTTCTTCAGTTCTTCCAGGTTTCCTTCCAAAACACAAAGGCCTAATTTCTTTCGCGTCCCTTATGACAGCCTTCCTGAATATAGAGTCAAACCGTTGCAGGTGGAGTTTTCTAGCATGCTCCTCATCCGACATGACATGGTGTGTCTAGTTCTTGTGTATCTTTTCCACTTCTGAGCTTTGGTGGTAGGTAGAAGGAAGAATACTCTGGGCCTTAGAACTTCTGCATGGTTCTAAAGAGAGTTCAGAGCCACAGTGAACTGGAGAATATGAGAAGAGTGAAGACTCCACAACAGGCCCCACTACCTCCTTCTATCCCTGGTTTCACTGCACATCTTATAAAATTACATTAAAACGTATCCAAGTCTTAAAGAGGTAAAAAGTCAGGAGGTCAAATGGTATAGAAGAAGGGCTGATATAATTCATGAAAGGTAGTATAATGAATGCCACTCTCTAGCTATTTTAATTTGGGTAATAATCCTGATTCCTTGGTAGTGATAATAACTTCTATAGGATTATTTTAAAGATTATGTGACATTATGTGTGTAAATTACTTACCTTTGTGTATAGCATGTGACATGCAGTCAAAAATTACTATACACAATTGTTATAATAATCAGTAGAATGAAACCATCAGTAGCATATACTGGTGGGATGTTTTCAAAGAGGCAGAGACATGTAGCGCAGGACTGACCCAGTAGCGCCCCTGATGACATGTTTTAGAAGGCTTTCTGAGGAACAAGTGAAATAACATGTGTTTGGTACCTGTCATGTCTAGCCACAAGGACCAGAGATGCTCATTTCTTCTTATTATTCAGCATTTACTATTAGAATAATACCAGAATCCTCAAGAATGGAGGTCAAGCCTTAGCTGAACCTGATAAGGGCTTTATTAATTATAAAACCATCCCCCAGAGTATGTTTCAACATTTCCCTATTGTATGCTTGCATACAACAAGCTTGTTGCTTCCACTTGTAAAAAGTTGGCCTCTTTATTCCCTAGCTTTGAAAAGGACACTGTGGCTCACAAAGCTTAGTTGATATTCCCGGTTTATACAAGGGCAGAGGAAGGATTTGAACTCAGATCTGTAGGACGCCAAAGCCAGAATTCTTTCCATATTACCTCTGATGGGCTTCCAAATGAGGTAGCGTGGTTAGATTACAAATCACTGCCTGGCCATTACCTTAAATAAATCATTGAAGCTGTCTTCATAGTGGTATAGGCTACCATAGCTAAGATCATTAACTGGGTCTCCCCCAAACTGGGCCAGAGTTGAAAAACAATGACCAACCAAGAAGCAAAGAGAGTAAAGACCCTGTAAGAATAATTTTTAAGATTGCACTTTGCTTAAAGAAGAAGGAATTTCTGGAGATGCAGCAGCAGCAAATCTATCAGCTCCTTGCAGTGTCATCAATCACAGAAGCCCAAGGAAAAAAAAAATCAGCCTGGACTCAGTACCCATCCTTGTAAATTATTTTTCTAGAAATCCTGCAGCCTGGGTTTTTTACCAGGAAACAATTACAGTTTAATACAGAGGACCACAGAATTCACATGGAACCGATTTCTATTTCTTTTTGTTCTGCTTACACAAAGGAAATGCAATTTTTCAAAAAGCAGCAGAGAAATACATAAGTGCTGGACTAATATAGTGGCGCCTGTCACTTACAACTGAAGAATTGTGTCATTTCTCTTTGCCAGGCCTGACAGCACCTCAAATAAAGAGGCGTCTTAACAAATTATATTCCTGATATCGCTCACTGAAAGGCAATGGCTCCATTTTAAATAATAAAGTGACAATGCAGAGACCCGAAGCCAGACATGAGGGAAGTTTACTGCTGCTTAACTGGTGACTGATTATGTTGCTGATGTCATTATCTCAACCTCATATATTATTCTATTTCTATAACGCATTTCCGTGCAATTAAAAAAGCAGGGGTAATTATGTATTTTATCTGAGTCCAAGGAGATTATTAAATGGTCATGGCTTTGATATTAAGTAATTTGGACTTGTACAATGACCTTTGAACATGTAAATGGAGTACTTTTGTTGCCAAACACATGGCATGCTAATTGTTAAGATGATAATGGGAAAATCTGGAAGAAAATTGGGATTCAGATGGAAGCAAACTTCATTGAAGGTTTATATGATAAGGATAAAGAAAATGTTTTATATTTATGTGGTAGTTCAGAAGAATGATTGTCTCGAGCTGTTCAAATCTGTGACTTTGCAGCTGTAATCAAAACCAGCAGGAGGTTTTCTGACTTATATCCCTGCCAGAGAACTCACAGAATACATAATACATACCCAGAAGAGTTAAGAGAATTTCAATAGTTTCTTAGGTAGCAATTTTCATTCTCTGCTCTTAAGATGTTTGAAAAATGAAAGGCTGTAACTTCAAATCAAACAATAATTAAACATTCATCTCTGTTTTTAAATGATCGCTTTAATACCGACATGTTTATGAATCTAATATTCCTAGAAATAAAGGATGTGTACAGTTCCTTAGAATGTTGGCATTACGGAGCAGATGTTTTTCCTGGAAATTGACTGTTTGAACTTGAACGTGCAGCTTCTCAGAAACTTGACTGGCTAGAGCGCCTCCAGCAGAAGCAGTGCCCCAGGGACGTGGGGCTCAGACAAGCACCGGGGACTTGGACGTGGAATCCCACGCATGTCTGCTCCTAGGAGATTTGACACAGGTCTCTTGCCTTCTAGAGCTGGTTATTAGTCAGACTCTTGAACAAGTTACTCCTCTTTGCCTCGATTTCCTTATTCACACTGATGAATAGTAAGTATCATGTTACTACCTAGCTCGATTGTTGTGTTGCTAGCACCGAAGTGAGTCATCAGTTTTCTCACGTAGATCTACCAGGGCTATTGAGTATGCAACTCAGCTAGCTCCTAGCTCTGTCTCAGACAGATGGAAGTGGCTACGGCTAAACCCATCTCAAGAGGAATCATGACACACACTGAGACGATGATAACAATCCATGCTGTTCTCCCAGTGCTAATAAGTTCCAGGCCTTCTCCTGTGATCTAGATGTCTCAGAGCAATGACAGAGTTAGATATTGTTTTTAACCCCATTATAGAGATACAAAACATTGGTAGAGTTCAAACCTCAATGTCACCAGAATTTGTGATATTAATGACTCTGCTGGAAGGGCTGTCCAGGAAGCTAGGATTGGGACTTCCAAACCCCTTAACTAGTGTTGGGGCCATGGATCAATCATTTCATTTATTTATAACTCCATTTTTTTCTTTAATAGAATTCGTGATCTCTGCGGCATTGTACATTCTGACAATCTAGGATTTTAAAAGGTGAGAATGTATTTGGGACATATATATATATATATATATATATATATATATATATATATATAGAGAGAGAGAGAGAGAGAGAGAGAGAGAGAGAGAGAGAGAGAGAGAGAGAGAGAGGAGAGGGAGAAGATATTAAAGAAAACAGTCATGGAAGGAGGGAGACTTCTATGTGTAACTATAATTGAATGTATTGATGTATTTGTAACTTATAAGGAATTCAAAATGCTTTCATGTATTTCAGTATGTTTATTCTTGTACAGTATGTCTATATATCATTGCTATTATCTTATGAATGAGAAAATCACAGTATAAGAAGTTTGTTAACTTGCCAAGGTCACATAGCTTAGTTATAGAATCTAGCAATTTTCCTGCCAAGATTAAAAAGTGTGCACTGCATTATGCTGAAAAGCCAATATACAAAACACTTCTGCAAACCTCTGTTTCTTAATAATACAAATAGAGAGGTATTTCAAGTCATGCAAAGAGTTATCTGAAAGATAAAAAATCAAATGTCTTTAGATCAAATCCTATTTGTCACTGGCAACCCTTTAACTCCTTTTTGATGTGCAATAACCAGTATCTCCTTTAGATTTTTTCCCACCTTATTTCTATACTTTCTCCCCAATCTTCATCTGTTTATTCAGTGAACAGTGAATATTCACATTTAAGTGCACTTTGCAGTGAGTTATTAAAAATTCTGTAACTCTAGATTCATAAGGAAATTCCTTCATTTTGCCTTGGCTCCACATATCAAACTTCTGATGTCTACCTCTTGGGATAATGGTCTCCAATCTCACATCCTTTAGAGGTATTAAAAGTTAAGCACCTGTTGTGAAACTTAGAGCAGAGAAAAATACATGAAAGACAACGTTTCTTCTGTAAATCTTCATTTTGTTATTAACTCTTGCTTATTGAGTTTCTTAAAGAAATAGTTTTGTAAACCCCTAAGTGTATTTTTTTCACATACTTAGCTTTTCCTTTTAAATAATTCTTAATAGTAAAATAAAATCAGAAAATTTGTTCCTTTTTCTTATCTCTTCCTTTCTCTTTTTGTTTTCCTATTCCAGAGGACTGATCCATTGTGGAATTTTATTTTTCTTCGGTGGTAGACAAATTTGTTTCTCAAATGGAGCATTCATTTCTGCAGTTCTGCTGGGGGGCTACAGGAGACTGGGATGCCTGTTTGTTTCACAGAGTCCCATAAAATTCAACTTCTCTCAGCCATATATCTCTCTGATTACTGCTTAGCTATATACATTATGACAAAGAGAAAAACAGTCCTGTTTGTTAATACCAAAAAGCTTTAAGAGTTTTGTTTCATTTCCAGCATATGGATATGTTTAAGGGCTATAATCATTTACATGTCTTGTGCCTAGATTTTAATTCCTCTTGCCATATCATTAAGTATACCTTTAGAGAATATTTTAACACAAAAATCCTTAAATATATATGTATATATATGCACACATATATGTAAATACATAATAAATGCTATATGTATGTTTGTATACATATAAGCATATACTAGAGTTTAACATGCTTAGCAAAGAAACCTTCTCCAAAATAATTCTGTTAAAACAATCACATCTCACAAATCTTAGCCAGCCCCAGTTTCTAACCTCTGGAGAATATGGCATAGTGGTTTTCTCATGATAACTAGAGATGGTGGAAAAGTTAACTGCTTAGCAGTGGGTCACATTTCTGTAATAATCCAATACACATTGGACATTGATGTGTTTCAGATTTGGCAAAAAATTAAGCAGCAAATAAAGACATTTCTTTAGTCATCTGACACCAGCTTTGACCATGAACTTCCTTCAGATGGTACATTTTCCGTCTTTGTAGCTAATTTTAATGGAGAGTAAAAAGACAACTTTCAAAAATTTCAACCTCTAAATTTGAGGGTCTGAAATTTTGATCTACTTCCAAATCCTCTGGCATTTAACTTCATTTGCCTCTGGCCAAAGATGAAGTTGTTTTCAAAAAGAAACAAGTCACAAGAGAACTTTATTTTTTTAAAAAAGGCTCAACCAGCTGTTTAAAAGACTACTTTGATGATGTCAGTGTAAGTGAATAAAAACACATGGATTTAAATTCTCTTAAATTATACACGGCTTTAAAAATTAAAGAAGCTATGTTAGAAAAAATGTGTTTTAAGTGTATTAACTTGAGAGTCAGTCTTGCATGGTTTCTGAACCACCTTGTATTGGGGGAATACTACAATTATCTGCTAAACTTGAAGACAGGTGAGAACATGGTTCACCAAGAGCCAACACCAAGAGCTTATGTTGCTGGATCCAAGTGGGACCAGGTCCCTGGCAGGTAGAAAGAAAGCTCGTAAAAATCACCTCACCTTCCCCATCAATAGAGGAATAAGAACAAGTGAGCGGTACACTTTTAGCCCACATTCTCAGCCTCTTTGATGCTTCATTTTCTGCTTAAATATTTACTCTCCTGTAGTGTAGACAAAGCCCTGGCTTTGGAGAACTTGTATGTTTACCAGTTATTGAAAGAAATCTGACAACTTGAGGGTTTTTCCATGTCTTCTGAAAATCATGCACTCATTCCTCTAAGACTGAGGGGGGGGGTTTCACTTACACAGACTGAACAGAGCAACAGACAGTAAGCAGCTTGACTTCTTGATTCTTAACACAACATGACACCTCTTTGCAGAAGAAGATGCGGTGAAGTTTTGACAAATGACTATATTTCTACATTGGTGCTATAACAAAAGGATTGGAAAAGCGTGATTGATGGCCTGAAACAGTTGATGCTTGTTCTTCATTTGATGAAAAATAAAGGTAAGTGTCTTTACCTGCTAGTTCCTTGATCTCCCAGCATTTCTTTCATGACACTGTGATAGGATGTGAGGACTCTGAACCTTGAAACAGCAGATGGAAATAACCAAATTATATCCATTTTAGTGATGTCGGGATGCTCTTCAGAGTGACTACAAAGCACTGGGCTGGACCTCCTTACTCATAGAAGACAGTAATTCCAGTATTCCTAATCTTCTGGGAATATGGCAAATCTAACCTATAGTATAGTTTCTGCTTAACTGAATGCCAGATATTTACAAACCTGATATGGGACAAAATAGCTATTATTACTGTTATTATTCATAGTATCACGTGCATGCTCCTTGTTATAAACAAATATTTAGTTTAGTAATTAGTATATGACAGATGGTTAAGAAATAGTAGCAGCTGGTACTTCTCAATCTCTTTAATGAAATTGAAAGGGAAGCAGTACTCCCCAAATCATTCCTTGAAGCAACCATCACCTTGATTCCAAAGGCAGGGAAAGATCCCACCAAAAAAGAAAACTACAGGCCAATCTCTCTAATGAACATTGATGCAAAAATCCTCAATAAAATACTGGCAAACAGAACACAGAGTTATCAAGAAAATCATACACCCTACTCAAGTCAGATTTATCCCAGGGATGCAAGGCTGGTTCAACATACATAAATCAATCAATGTAATACACTATATTAACAGAGGACAAAAACCATATGATTATCTCAATAGATGCAGAAAAAGCAATTGACAAAATCCAACACCCATTTATGATCAAAACCCTATAGAGAATTGGAATCGATGGACTTTATCTCAATTTAATACAAGCTATTTATGAGAAACCAACAGCCAGCATCATACTCAATGGGCAAAAACTGAAACCTTTTACACTAAGGTCAGGAATAAGACAAGGATGCCCGCTGTCACCACTCTTGTTCAATATAGTACTGGAAACATTAGCCATAGCAATCAGGCAGGACAAAGATATAAAAGGAATAAAGATAGGAAAGGAAGAAATTAAACTGGCATTATTTGCTGATGATATGATACTCTATCTAGAGGATCCTAAAAACTCAACCAAAAGACTGATAGACTTAATTACCAAATTTGGTAGTGTTGCTGGATACAAGGTCAATGCTCAAAAATCAACAGCCTTTGTCTACACAAACAACAGACTCACTGAAAGAGAAATTGGGGAGGCAATCCCTTTTACAGTAGCACCCAGAAAAATGAAATATCTAGGAATCAACCTAAC
>PVIC010042347.1:0-15855 GCA_004025085.1 Thryonomys swinderianus
AATGGATCAATCTTGTCATTCTTTATGGCAGAGTAATACTCCATTTTGTAAAAAAACCACATCTTCTTTATCCACTCTCCAGTTGATGGACATTTGGGTTGTTTCCAAGATTGAGCTATCATGAACTGAGCTGCTATGAACAAGGGTGTACATCTGTCTTTCCAATGTGAGTTTTTAAGTTCTTTTGGGTATATTCCCAACAAGGGTATAGCAGGGTCAAATGGGACCCGTAGTCCTAGTTTTCTGAGAAATCTCCACACAGATCTCCACAATGGTTGCACAAGTAGTAGTGCATGTTTTCTTAACACTTATCCCCACAAAAAACCATCTTAGTATTAAGAACACAGTTTTTATTAAATTTAAAAACTGTTTAGAGGCCGGGCATTTAGCTTAAGTGCTACCTTGCCTACCTTGGAAGCACAAGGGCCCAAATTCGATTCTTGACACCCTCCCCCAAGAAAAACCTGTTTAAACATCACCTACATTCATAGCATGCTCAAAAAAACCCTAACATTTAGCAGCTAAAAGATAACAAAAGATATTACAGAAGCACAAACACAGATTGCTTGATAACATGCAGTTATAAAATAGCAAATAAAATATTACATCATTTTGAGTGAAGGCAAAACACCGATACCTATGACCTCATGACCCCTAGCTGTATTAGCTGTGTGTGTGGCACAAGGTGAAATGCTATGTAGTAAACATGTGGTTTAGAGAATACTAGTTGCAGCTTTACAACAACTGTAGGTTTTATCAGAACAATCAAACAAATCTGAGCTGCCATCAGAGTGCTGAAATATAAATGGTGTGGATTACACCAGTGTTTATTTTTTTTGGAAAATGAACAACACCTTTGAAAGGTTTTCCCGCATGACTTTCAGTAGTGACAGAGGAAGAGAAAACACTGGTTCCTGCTTTTGTGTCACACACGGGTGGGGAGCTTTGAGGATGTAAACACGTTGTCGTCTGGGTAATGTTGGGCTGGGCCTTGCTTACCTGGGGAGGAGGAAGTGAACCCAAGGCAATTACTAAACGGACCAAGAAAGTGAGTTAATCCAAATAATTCAGACTTCAAATAAATGTCTTCCTGAGCAATTTTTACTGTAGATTCCCTGCTTAAACAGAACAGATATAGTTCTAAGAAATGCATATTTCTGGGCTGGAGATTTAGCTCAGTGGTTCTGGTGCCTGCCTAGCAAGCACAGGGTCTTTGGTTTGATCTCCAGTAACCACATACAACAATACAGTGGTGACTCACTCACCAGCAATCCCCAGTACCACATACCATGCTGGGCATGGTGGCTCACGCCTGTAATCCCATCATTCAGGAGGCAGCAGCAGGAAGATTGGTGAGTTCCAGGCTAGCCTGGTTCCATAGTGAGCTCAGGGCCAGCCTGGTCTGCAAAGCAAGACACTCTGAAAGAAAGAAAGAAAGGAAAGAAAGAAAGAAAGAAAGAAAGAAAGAAAGAAAGAAAGAAAGAAAGAAAGAAAGAAAGAAAGAAAGAAAGAGAGAGAGAGAGAAAGAAATAAAGAGAGAAAGGGAAAGAAAGGAAGAAAGAAAGAGAAAGAGAAAGAAAAAGAAAGAAGGAAGGAAGGAAGGACGGACGGAAGGAAGGAAGGAACGAAGGAAGGAAAGGAAAAGAAAAAAGAAATGCATACTTCCAAGTTAGTAAAATATCTGGAAGGTACTGCTTCCATCACTAAGGATAACCTTTATACTCAGGAATGCTGGTAATTCCCGTGACCTGATCATGCACTTAGATTTTACCTTCATTCTTCCTCTTCTTTTTTTTTTTTGTAGTGCAGGGGATCAAACTCAGGCCCTTGTGCTTCCAAGATAGATGTGGTTCCACTTCAGCTAAATCCCCAGCCCTTTGCCTTCATTCTTGAGTATGACTTATCTCAGAAGGTAAAATGCTAAATTTAAAGTCTTATTTAACCTACACTTTAATTTTAGATATTTGAACTTGTCTGTTTCCTCTGATAGTGTGCTTGCATGGTTTAGTACTGCCGTTTGCTGCAAAGCGCCTTGGGATGCGTTTGCGTCACTAGTGCTGTAGAAGTTTATTTGTATGATACTTGAAGTAAATGCCTTCTCTCCAGATTGCAAGTGCAATCAATAAGATGAATGAGTTTCTTGAACTCATTTAATGCCTTGCCTATAATCGTCTCATTACCAGGTCCCCATGTAATTTAGCGACTTTTCATCAGAGGTGGCCTCGGGACTGAATAAACCAGGAGAAAATGCAGCCACCTGCCTCGGCACTTCGTGTTACCCCTGATGCCCCTGGCAAGCTGTGATTGAAAGCTGGTCTTATGCCATGGCCCTTTTAAGACGCCTGCTCTAAAAACTCTGTCCTTGTAGAATGCACTTGAAAGACTCGAGTATTAGGAAAAAGGCTCAGCTGGAAATCTAGTTCGAAGCTAAACTTCAGGATTGTCCATGTACTTCCAATCCAGTTAACTCTATTCCTTTTTCTACTTGGACACTTTGATGGAAAATAGTTTGGGCTGACTTTCTGTTCTTCATGGTACTGCCCAAGGGAGAATCTCTTGACATGGGAAGGAGGACACAGAATTGAAAGAGTGAACCCCGAGCGGAGGTTCTGCATTGACGTTGCCAAAAAAGAATGGATTAATTCAATTTAGTTCCCCAGAATGATTTCCCCAGAAATTTCAACTTCCCTTGTATGAAAATTCAAGCTCAGAGCTTCTCCTGACATAAAGAAAAACAATATGGGCTTCAGTATAAGTTGTGTAAAGAGATGATGACGGGTCAGTTGGAACTGTCTGAACCAGCCACTCCCCGAGTACATGGGGTTGTATCTAAATGGAAAAATGGTCTCAACTCCAGCCATAATCTCGGCCGGAGCTGTCCCTCCCGGTCTCTTCTTATGCCACATTGGTGGGGTAATGTCGACCGGGCCATGGTTCCTGGCTGACACATCCACAGGCCATAGTTCACTTTGCATGGGTGAGTTGAGGCCATCTGTAGTCCCCCTTACAGCACAGCAAGGTTCAGTGTTTATTGTTTATTTGCATCTGTGGAGCTTCCTGCAAATTGGTCCTTATTTTTCATGCAGTTCTCCTAGAGGACACCTGACTTTCAAGGATCAAGTGTTTCATAATTTGAATGAATACAAACATGGATGTAGATATACTATATAATCAGATATCAGTGCTTGCTCTTTTCTTTTGTCCCCTGTTTTTAAATCTTTGTCTTCTACCCTTCAACATTCTTCACTTCACTCACTCTTTTGCACATCACTCCATACTTTGCCCTCAACTTATGTAATCCCATGGAAAATCTGTATATCTGTGTATATGAATGTATGCATATGCACGCATAGATCTTCGGTCAAGTGCCTGAGGTCTGTAAGTGAGATTTTAAGTTTTAATTTAATTTGTATTTTCTAATTACAAGAGGGTTTAACGGTCATGTAAAATACCTACTGGGCATTTGAAGTTGCTTTTCTACAATTTTCCTGTCCACAGTCTTTACCCATTTCTTTTAGTATCCCTGTCTCTTTGATATTAATTTTAGACATTTAAAAAAATCTTATGGTTTACTAACAATTTGTCAACCAAAAAAAATCAAAAGTATTTCTAGATATTTTGACATTTTATTGTAGCATTTTCTGTGGTTGAACTTTTCAAAGTCACAATTAAATATGTCTGTCCCTCACTGGACTTTCTTAGCCAACACGTTTTCCAACTATGAGGCTGTTTTATAGTGAGTCTTTAGGATAAAACATTTTTCTAGTCTTTATAGCCAATAATTAGAAAGTAAAATTTAGGTGAGGATATTTTCTATTACATAATACAAAGGCTTAAGTTGTTTTTAAAACATTTTTTCATTAAAGGATTACAGTGACTTAGAAAAAGGGTTCTCAAATTTATTATAGTTGTCAAAACTTTACTATGAATTTCTATTACTATTGTAATGAACATGTCCGCTTGGCTCTGGCCCTGAAGTGTCATTGGTCGAGGGGTGAATCCCAAGGACTCTGTAGTGTGTTCCATAGGATTTTGCCTCTTTTGTCAAAAGCCTGCCGAATATCTGTCTTTTGTGACCTTCTCCTGAGGGTTATCCAGGTATGGATCTCAATGTTTGTGTCTTCCAGGCTTTTGGTAGCACAACTTTGTTTGTTAAGACAGGGTCTTGTGCTGTGCTACAGTTCGGACTTGTCCTTCAACTCACTGTGTAGCCCAGGATGCCCTCAAAGGCATGGCTATCCTCCTGCCTCAGCCTTCTGAGTGCTGGGATTACAGATGTGTGACACTGTACTTTGAAAACTGATTTAGTATCTTAGTTTAGCACTTGCATAGGAATGTAAACTTGTTGTTTTGTATGAACAACTGCATTCTCTTATGTGTAAACTACCACAGATTGTTACCCATGAAATGTAACACTTCTAGCCAGTTAATCTTCTATTTTTTTTTTTTTTTTTTTGAGACAGGGTCTTGCTTTGTAGTTCAGGCTGGCCCTGAGCTCACTATGTAGCCCAGGCAAGCCTCGAACTCAGCAATCCTCCTGTCTCTGCCTCCTGAGTGCTGGGATTACAGGTGTGAGCCACCATACCCGGCACTGTGGTATGTGGTGTTGATGGTTGTGATATGTGAGTCTCCATGCCCAGCGTTGTATGTGGTTACCGGAGATTGAACTCAGGACCTTACACTTGCAAGGCAGGTGCCGGAACCACTGAGCTAACCCTCCAGAACCCCCAGTTAATCTTTTTAATCAAACACTTAAAAATTATATTATTTATCATCACATGTTTTACTACTGCTGTAGTGCTTTCTACCTCGGTAGAAATTTATGTACATTTGTATCTTCTGATAATTGAGATTGTTTTATTCCTAACACATTGTAATGTATGCAACTTAATATGTAAAGCTTGCTAAAAGCAATTGCTTGGAAAAAATTTCTTGAAATGGAAAAAATAAGAAAATAGTAAACATTGCTACTGTATGGTTATATAATCAAAGATATTGAAAATCTTTTTTTTTTGTTGTTTGAGACAGGGTCTCTCTTTCTAGTTCAGGCTGGCCCTGAGCTCACTATATAGCCCAGGCAAGCCTCGAACTCTTCCTGCCTCTGCCTCCCAAGTGCTGGGATTATAGGCGTGAATCACCATGCCTAACATTGTATGTGGTTACCGGAATCAAACTCAGGCAGGGCCTTGCGCTTGCGAGGCAGGCGCTGGAATCATTGAGCTAAATCTCCAGCCCCCCCCCCCTTTTTTTTTTTTAAATCTCTGTTTTTAACCTCCTTTTTTGGGCTTAAAAAATAAAGTATGAGTAAGAGGAAGCCACAGAGGAAATAAAGCACCTCACAAATGTATTCATAGAAGAAATAAATGGAAGTGTTTTCCATCTGAGATACGCAAAGGGAGACAGTTACTAGTAATTCCTCTGAGAAGGTCGAGATCCGTGAGACACCACCAGGCTCGAACCCCCAAAGCCTTGACCGACAGCGTGAACAGACTCCGTTTTTTCCCACCTGATACAGAGGTGAGGAAGGCTCTGTAGACAGAGGGCAGAGCGCGATTATGATGCCCCAGTACTGAATTCCCGTCTGACTCTTTACTGAAGGTGCGCGACAGAGTGGCAAGTCAGTCTTCTGGTATCACCGCGTGCCGGAGCTAACAGTCATCCCTCCCTGCCCCAGGCACCTGGACTGCTGCTCAATCTCTTCTAAACCACCCAAAGGGCCATCACTGCCACTGTCACTTCCTCCCAGAGTGCCCAGACCTGTGCCAAGGTTACTCATTGTCCCCATGCCCCGTACCTCCAAAGCCACTGTCTCCTGACTTCAGAGCTATGACTTAATACTTCTTGTGGGGCGGCAGGAAGACTCTGTCCCCACTGAGTCAGACTCTGCCACACTGCACTCAGGTTGTGGACCTGGCACCGCTGCTCGTTAGAGTCCTGTGAGCCCTGTGACTGGGTGCCCTTGCCCTTGGCATGGCACTTAGTGTGGCTTTCCTGTTGGCACTAGCTCAACTCCAGTTGAACGATGAAAGGCGTCGGGGGCACACGGGTCTCTGGTCATGCTTGACATCCAGTTCTCCTGTGTGTGGAGATGCACCACTCTATTTTAAGAAGGTGTCCTCAGTTTTGTACACAGCTGTTTTCCTCCACTGAGCCACAGAATTGGCTGCTTTTCAGTTGTTAACTAAATAACTCTTCAAGTGGTTTCCCAGGACAAAAGAACAGAGTGTCTCATTTTTTTTTTTTTTAACCTTTGGAGACAGAACATTGCTCTTAGTTTTGAACTGTTTTTCTTCTAAATTCTATTCAACTTTCAAAGAATTTCAAAATGACTCAGATTTCTCTTTTTCTACCTCTGAATCTCCTTAAAGAGTAAGAATTGTTTAACCTGACATGATGTTGTCCCTGTGCATGTGGTTGGGGAAGATCAATATGCTTCTTGGTTCTTTTTTTTTCCCTAGAATTTTTTGAGGTATACTTCACAAATTTCACACACACACACACACACACACACACACACACACACACACACACATGGTTGTGTAATATATAAAGTATTACATATATATTGTTTCTATATATGTATTTAAAGTGGAAAACATGAGGTTTTGGCCTATTTACACATTGCAAAATGATTATCAAAATTAAGCTTTGTGTGCATGTGTGGTAACAATAGTAAGATCTGATCTCTTCGTAAATTTCAAGCATGTAACACTAATTTAGACTGCAGAATTTAGTTACACAATAACTACAGATTTATACCCTTCACCTAACACCTTCCTATTCTTTTTTCTTTTCTTTTTTTTTTTTTTTGGTGGTATTGGGGATTGAACTTGGGGCCCTTGTGTTTGCAAGGTAGGTATGATACCACTTGAGCTAAATCCTGGCCCCACCTTCCCATTCTCACCCTACTCCACAGCCCCTGGTAGTCGTCTTTCTACTCTGTTTCTGTGACTCTATCTTAGATGCCATATGGAAATGAGGCCATGTAATATTTATATTTATGTATCTGAATTATTTCACTTAACATAATGTCCTGAAGGTTCAGCTTTTCTGTAAGTGAATTAATACGTGGAAAAGTACTTTGCATGTCTCAGCTTCCCATTACTATCAAGGAATAGGTGAGGTAATTATCATGAAAAGCTGGCTCATAGATTTGTAGTTCCAGCTCGTGATTGACTAGGCCTGCTGCTTCCGCCCTGAGGAGAGGCAGTATGTCAGGGCAGGAGTGTGAGGCAGAGAGCATGTGTCATGGCTGGGACCCAGAAGAGGGAGAATGGGCTCCCCACGGGGCCCCCGGCACGCTCTGTGCCCTGAGAGCCCGAGGCCACCCTGGAGCCCTGCTGGAGAGGCCCGCAGCTCCTCCAGTGGTGCCGCCCAGGGGACCATGGGCCTTTGGAGAAACACCCGCTATCCAAACTACACACAGTGCCTAGCAACAGGCACCAGCTAATTTTAGCTCCGAGAAAAGATTTAAATGTCAAGAGAATGCGTTCATGGATTCTTTTTGCCTGAAGGATGCAGGAGGCAAGAGACCAAAGTCATCTAGGTCACTCTGACCTCAGACAGCAGGTTTCTCCTGAATCCCTGTCATCAGGAAGACAATGAAAATCCAATTAGAAGTCTTCTAGACTTATAATACTGCCCAGAATTTATAGAATAAATGAATCACCAATGATCAACAGTTTGTGCTATTTTTGGCAACCAAGATCATTGGAAAAACCAGTTTAATGTAATTCTCTGGTTACTCTCCTCCTCCTCCTTCTCCTCCTCCTCCTCCTCTTCCTCCTCCTCCTCCTTCTTCTTCTTTTTTTTTTTTTGTAATTTATAAAACAAGACCTCTTGGACGCTATGTTGGGGAACTTTTTCGGAGTAATTGTAACACATTTCCTGTGGCCATCTTCAGTTAACTAAAAAAAAAAAAAGCTCTACTTTCTAGTTGTTGTGCCTCAACTTACCTTTCAAGCTGATGGAACTTATTATTCACCTTGTGCTTCCAGCAGTATTTTAATGCTACCACACACACACTTGTGAATCTGGTGCCTTTCATAGAGAAATAGATCCACCTATATAGTCTGGCTCTGGAAATGCATCTTGACAAGCCAGTTAAACTGTCCCAAGATCTCCAGAGTCTGCATCACAGTCCAGAAATTATTTGACAGAATCTGCCACTTTGGAAGATTTGGCTGGGAGGTTGCCATGTAATTGAGATGCTATCATCAGACTGTCTCATAAGTTCATGGTGTCAAGACATTGGGTTGGAATATGGCTTAGGTGTCTAGTCAGTCTAGCATTGGATATGGTTTTGCAAAAAAGGATAGAGGCGTTAGAGGCCTCTTTCTGTGTACTGCATCAATCAAAATATAGAATGCAAAGTCATGCAGACTAGTTCAAGTACCTGCCCTGCCTCTTGCTTGATATGTTATCTTATGTACACTGTCTACTCTCAGTTTCTTTATCCTTAAGGCAGGAATGTTAACAGTGACTATTTTGGATGGTTATAGTAAGAATGAAATCTATGTTAGACACGTCATGAGCAGAGGAACAATGTGTGGCCCATTGTAAAGGCAGTGTTCACCGTGTTAATATGTTAGCTACTATTCAGCCTCACACAGAGCTGAGGTAGAAGGTGGGGAGGACAGCTGCCCGACACTGCCCACGAGACAAAGCCAGGCCACGGGAAGGGAGCAGGGGCTCGCGGAGCGCTGCAGTAGGGGAAGGCAATTCACTGTGGGGGCCCAGTTAGTGGGACATTTTCTGCACTATTCATGTTTGCCTGAGGGAATTATTGTCCCCATGCTCTCATTTAGTGACTTGAGGTCTTCTCAGTGAAACTTTCCCACATCCTGCCTGAAACTCCCCCTGGCCACACCTCTGCCTCTTGCAGGTCACATGTCCTATGTCCACTTTAACAATGCTTTTCTTGATATTTAATATATGTTTCACCTAGTTGGCATGTTCATTTTTGGAATGTATGCTCCCCAAGAGCAAGGTGTTTTATTTGTTCTGCTCATGATTTTGTCCCTGTTGTTACCGCTGTCTGTATTCAACTTGGCCACATAACAGCTGCTCAGTGTGATTTAGTTGACTGAATGATCTATGGAATGAAGATGTCAGGTCTTCAAGTCAACCTTGGGGCATATCTAGGTGCCTCTCTGGAAAGACACACTTTCTCTCTCTCTCTTTCTCAGTGTTTTATATCACTGGATGAAATGCAGTCTTTTCCATCTTTTCCAGCTAGCACTCCATCTTGGTCATTTCCTTCTTCCTGGAACCAGTAGGCTACACACACAACTTAAGGGCAGGGAGGATTATTTTAACTCTCTTCTCAGTCCATGGCTGGCTCCGGGGCTGAAAAGTCAGGTGGAAGGAGCTGTGGGAGCAAGCAGAGAGGAAAAGGAGGGAGAGATGCCTTTCTGGATCCCCTGCTGCCCAAACCACAACTCACCGCCAAGCAGACCCGCCTCCTGACATTGCCAATTGCTGAGCTCCTGGGCGGGGCCTCCTGACAACGGACTCCCGTGACTGCTGAGCTCCTGGGCGGGGCCTCCTGACAATGGACTCCCGTGACTGAGTCACCCCCCCCCAAAGCCCTGACAGAGCACATGAGAGTTTTGAGGGGCATTTTACATCTAGATCATAATGTGTGGTGTGTTTCTATTTCGCTCTCTGCATCCAGAATTAATCACCTGGCCCCCACAGGCACACCCCAAGATTTTGGGCATCGACTCCTCACCCTGCAGCATGGTGACTGTGCCATGGTGGATGTGCAATGTGAAGCCTTCCAGTCTGACCTGCAAAGTGACGCTGGGCTCTCACCGCAAATGGAATGTGCTGTGGAGCAAAGTCAGTCCATCTCGCTGTTTAGTCACATAACGGCCCCTAGTATCTTCTTCAGAAAACATGCACTTCTCCCTTTAGAGTCTAAGCCTTAGGAAGACTAGCATGACATCCACCCCACTGCACCTCCAGCACCTTGAATAATTCAGTACCTATCACATGGCATGAGATTGTAATTATTTAATTTACTAATATTTAATTTTTTTTGAGACAGTCTTCCTTTGTAGTTCAGGCTGGCCTTGAGCTCACTGTGTAGCCCAGGCAAGACTCGAACTCACAGCAATCCTCCTGCCTCTGCCTTCCGAGTGCTGGGATGACAGGCGTGAGCCACCACACCCGGCCTAATATTTAAATTTTCATGAATAATCCAAGTTAGTGGGTATATGGAAAGGAGAACTACTTTGGCATGGAAACAGTAAAGTGTTGTCTTAGAAATTACAGAGAAAAGTTCTGAACAAATTGGAAAAAGTTGACTAAATTCCTAAATCTCTTCAAAATTTTATAAATATGTATGCAGTTTAAATGAACCATAAAATTATAGTTTGCACATTAGGATGGAAAACACCATTTATTTTTGCTCCTTAAATGAATTCCAAAGGTAAGTGACCTGAAGTATGCAAAATTATTATTTTCATTACATAAATGGTACTTTAAAGAATGCATTAGTTTACTTTATTTCTAAAGTAGGAATAATAATTTGTGTTTTATCTGCAGAGTATAAAAGTGATATAAATTTGCAAGTTGAAAAATGCTGTTAAAATTAGCTTATTGTCCATTTAAGCATTATTTCTCTAATGATACATGCAATTGTAGAAATTTTACTTTAACATCTTTTCAGGTTTTTAAAAAAGTCGTGCTGTACATTTTGCTTCCAATACAAACTTTACTATTTTCAAGTTATCGCAGTTAATTTTTCTTTTCATATAGCTCATATTAAATTTTGATGAACTCTCTATGAAACTCATATTTTATTAGCTCCTGGGTTGGTACAGCTAAGTACTTCGGGTCAAACATTTTATAGGATACACTTATTCCAAGTAAATAACTCAGCAGGAGGCTCATTTCTGCATTATTTCTTTACTGCTTGGTTATCTATTGTGACAAATGCCCTTTCAAAAGATTAACAACACTGAATATCTAAAATCTTAGGCAAGGTGATATAAAATTAGTGTGAAACACAGTTTTAAATATTTAATGAAGCATTAATGAAGAAACTAGCCAACCAAATTAAAAAAAAACTTCATTTTTTATTGTGACAGTTCTCAAATCAAAAGGAAAGAAAAACTAAAAAGAATCAACTCATTTGGAATTGCTACAACCTTCATTTGAGCTGTTATGGTTAGAAATCTGTCAGTAATTTCATTACAAATATTGTTTCCAGACAGATTCTATTTGGTGATAAAAATTAATTCTGATTTAAGATTCTTTTTTGCAATAATTGACCACAAATTATAGTTTCTGGGTCCCTGTGACTCTAGAGAGCACTGCTAGCATTGTCATTTTTTTTTTCTTTCAACAACATTGTGGACAAGCAATTCAAGAGATTGTTTTAGAAAAGAATGTCCTTTGGCTTTATGTGATATATTTAATCACTGATATTATCAGCTCTCCCTGGACACATGTATGTTTTTGGTGTGCTTTCTTAAAGAATGTAGTAACCAACAATAATTACATTACTACATAAATCTTATTCATATAAATAAATTCAAAACACTAATACAATTCACAATAAGGGAAATTTTATCCTTTTATTTTGTATATGTCTGTAATGTCACTTTAGTTTTTTCTTTTTTGAGACAAGGTCTTGCTTTGTAGTTCAGGCTAACCCTGAGTTCATAATATAGCCCAGGTTAACCTCAAACTCACAGCAATCCTCCTGCCTCTGCCTCCCGAGTGCTGGGATGACAGGAATTAGCCTCTACACCCAGCATTGTGGTGGGATTATGGGCATGAGCCACCATGTGTGGCATTGTGGTATATGGTATCAGGGATCAAACTCAGGACCCTGTGCTTGCAAGGCAGACACTGGAACCACTGAGCTAAATCCCCGACCCACTTCAGTTTATTTCTAATGTGAATATTTATGGATGACATAATTGTGTGTTCATTAATAGTAATGGCAATGTTAGTCCTTGTAATAAAACTCCTCATATAATAGTTTATTTAATACAAAACAGTTTGGATGGAGAAATCACTCTTCTATGTATTTGTTTATTGAACTAGTTTGGAAGATACCCTTATTTTTTAAACTTGGCTTTAATGATTATTATAATTGCTTTCATTTTTGATATCTGGAAAAGGAAAAGTGTGCAGGGGAGGTGTAGGGACAAGGCATAAAAGTGAGATGTGTGATTTGCAGTTAGATTTGATTGATCTGAACATTGAACTGCAAGAGAGTCTGGGAAATGTAGTCCAGTCTTTTGGACAGGAAGAAAGTAAAAACGTGGGTTTTGGAGAATGGTTGCTAACCTCTGCTGCATGTATTATTGACTCACAGCTTGTACTTCTTTATTTGAACTTTTAGTGTAAAGTAAAAGAAACACTATTTCCTGTTTATTTTCTAGACATCATTATCTGTGTTTGGCAATTTGATATCTAGATTGAATTTAAACAAGATCAAATTAAAGATCACTTTATATGTCCTATATATTTATTTGAAAATATATATACAGAATTAATTTTTTCAATAGAAATATTGATTTAAAAACTTAAAGTTGCCATGATTGAATATGTATCTATGAGATAATAAGACTCTGGAATTTATTTTATTAGTTTTTCTAATACTAATTACTCTCTAATTGATTTGAGCTAAATACAAGAATTAGTAGTATACTGCTGCTTCTCATTCTCAACCTTTTGAAGATCAAAGTCTTTGCTTTTTCTGTAGCCTCTTAAATTAAGTAAATTGTGGAGGTATATGACATGATACAATTAGCCCTAACTACTGAAATGTGAAACAAGTAAGATAACTGTCTCTTTTTAGAAATGTCATAGATGATTATAATGTGATTGTGTCATGTGGCTATTATCCTCAATCATACTTCCAATGACCTTGATAATGTGAATCCTTACTTTTAGCAAATACATTAAGCCCACACATGGACTTTGGAAATTTTAGAAGCTATTTTATTTGCTTCAGGGTCTGCATGTCACTATGATTTATTAACCTCTTCTACTGCATTAATGAGTGACTCTATATATTAGAAATAAGGAACACGATTAGGAGACTGTGGTCTACCAAAGGAACATACTTCATCAATTTAGAGTGAAGAGAAATCTAAGGGGAAGTGAATTCTCTGGCCTTATTAGTGAAAATAGAATTTGAAATGTGAATATGACATTAGTGAGAATGTCACTTGACTTTACCTGAAGAATTGGTTAAGTCCCAGCCCTGTGCATACCCCCCCCCCACCCCCAGTGTCCTATCTTCACTCTAAACTTATCCATCTAGGAACTGTCTACTGATCATGGTAAAAGTTTGATATTCACCACAGACAGAATGACTTTAAATTTAAAATTATGATTCCTAAGTAAAATCACAGTAGACATTTCTATTTGTCTAAAGTTCTAACATGTGTCACATTTCCCCCCCAAATACATATAATGTATGCAGAGAATTTTCCACAGTTTTCAATTCTGTACATCTTGTCACCAAAAAAAAAAAGCCACAAAGGTTAAGAAAGGCCTAAGTGGTAGAAATATCAGAGCTGTTTATAGGAGTAACATTATCTGTATTAATTTTAATGTGTTGGGAGAGCAGTCAGTGAAGATGCAAGATTACTTCCTATCCTTTCCACCTTCCTCTCTGCAGGGCATTGCCAACCACATTCCAGCTGGCATCTTGCATCCCCTGATTGCTTTTGCTACCCTACCTCACCAACCTCTATCCGTCTTATCCCTCATAGCTTGATCCTCGTGAAAGTCCCAAGTTTTCAGTGCTCCCCAGCGACTCCACTAGGAGAGACAGGAACAAGCGTGGATGACTGGCGATACAGATCACTACGTGAAGCCGACTATGTTGTGCCTAGTATTAGACGGACTTCTAGGAAGACCTCATGAGCTTTACCCTTGGTATTTATGCCTGTGCAATTCTATCTCTTCAGGGAGGACTGAAACGAGTGCTTTGATTCTAATAGAGATAGCAAACACGGGATACCTTACTTAAGGATTATGTTATAAAATCTGTGATTTGCATCTTGCTGGAAGGCTTTCTCCATTGCATTCTTGGCTTCTGCGTATCGATGAGGAAAGGTGCTACGGGGGAAAAGCCTGCATGGTATGGACTTGCGGGCAGCCCGCAGCCATAGCCCATGGGAGAGGAATGATGCTGAAAAACCCCGAGAGGGCTAACAGGAGAACGCCACAGACTTCAGATCAAACCACCAACACAGTGTTGGCCCCTTTCCACCGCAGTCTTAGGAGAGGCCAGGAGAAAGAAGGGAGCTGAGCCCTGTCCCTACACCCAACTCACAGAAACTGGGGTGATAAATGTTGTCTGAAGCTGCTAATTTTTGGTGTGACTCAAGCGAAGGATATTGGATGCCTGCTGTGATACTTACGGGCAGGCACGCACGGTGCTTCGGCGGCAGTGATATATGCTTAAAGCGGGAACTGCACCTTTTGATTTTGGTACAGTTATTGCCTGACACCACATGGGTATAAACGAAACGAATGAAACTTCTGGTCTCCTGTGCTCTGTGTTGTGTAGCCCAGAACAAAAGTGTGCCTGGGAATCTCCCTTTAGTCCGTGGGGCAGAAGGTGGAGGGCGCAGGGAGGCTGACGGTGGAGTCCTGAAGCCCAGACGCACAGGCCTCCTGCGGTTTCCACATCTTTACATCAAGTCTCAGCGGCAGCCGCTGCTCGCTCCTCGCAGGAGTTGTTCTGTTTCATCTCATCATTAGAAAATATTTCACACATAGATATCCTTCATCTTTAGTTTTTATACACTTGAGATTCTTTTCCACACCACTATGTTCTACACTTCAGAAGCAAGTTCTGTGTATAAATCAGTGTTTATTACCTAATTATACATTAATTATAAAGCTTTATTCTGCTGTTGGTGTATTATATCTTGCATTAGAGCAAAAGAAGAACTATGCACGTGTGCAATAAGTTTCTAAACTTATTTCTAAACTATAAACACTGAGAACGGTGCTTGTTGCCTTTTGTTTTTTATTAAGTAGTTAAATTTGAAAGCCCACCCTGCTGATTTTAAGAGTATGCAAATTGATTATAATGTAAAATAATGACAAAAATTAACTGCAGAGCTTTAGGGCTTGTCAAACAATGGGAGTTCTTCATATTCTAAAAATAAGGATGTGGAGGAATGAAGCAAATTCAGATGGATATGTTTGCTTCAGCACAATGAATAGGAATTAGAAAAATGTGGAGGTGTAGAAATGGTACCTGCTGCTTCTGTCTGAGAATAATGTTTATTTGCCAATAAACCACTTCATTGTAAACCATCTGTCACCATGAACTTAAAGATTCACTAGTTTTCATGTAAGGTCTTGATATACAGGCTTTCAAAGAATCTTAGGGCTTCTATCTTTCCATAGGACTTTGCAGTTATTTTGAAATATGTGATAAACAAAGAAAGTAAAGAAAATTAAATAAGTTGAATGTAAGAGTAAATGTCCAATAAAATTGGGAATAAAGGAATTAAATATTTCTTTTTTTTTGAGACAGGGTCTCACTTTGTAGTTCAGGCTGGCCCTGAGCTCACTATGGTGCCCAGGCAAGCCACCGCGAACTCAGCAATCCTCCTGTCTCTGCCTCCCTAGTGCTGGGATTACAGGCGTGAGCCACCATGTTCGGCATTGTGGTATGCGGTGTTGATTGTTAGTGGGCGTGTCTCCACGCCCAGCATTATATGTGGTTACTGGGGATTGAACTCAGGAGGCAGGCGCCGGAACCACTGAGCTAACCCTCCGGCCTGAATTAAATATTTCTTAATGTATGTATAATCTAGAATGATCCATATTTTCATAGTTTTTGAAAATACAATTTTAGTTTAT
>PVIC010042348.1:0-16028 GCA_004025085.1 Thryonomys swinderianus
TTCCCAGGGCCCTGCCCCCCGCTTCTGGGCTCCATTCTTGTGCCTGCCTCCTCTGCAGGTGCCACCCGCCCAGGCTGAGGCCTTCAGTACCCACATGCCACCCCTACCCCACTCCCGGCTCCGGGGGCAGCGGGTAGGGGAGGAGGCCCCCTCCCCACGCCTCAGGCAGCAGCGGGACTCCCCGTGGCACTGTGGGCAGAAGGCGGGAAGTTCGGGCTGCCTGTACCTGAGAGCCACGACACCCCCACCGTGGGACAAGTGCCCAGCATTTCACACCCAAGCGTGCCTCGCACAGGGAGGGGTACAGGGGACAGGATGGCGGGGGCCCTGGCGTGGAGCATTTGCCACAGCAGAGAAGAGCAAACCTGGACGACCCCACAGCCACCCAGGAAGCTCTTCCCCAAGGAGAGGAAGCGGAAGCCCAGGGAGGTCAGGGGAGCACCCAAGCCCCCCCAGGCAGTGACGCCAGGGACCCGTCATGAAGTCTCCCCACCCCGTTCTCTGACGTCCCCTCCCACACCGGCCACCTTCTCTCCCTCGGAGACAGGACCTGCTAGGGGGGCCCGAGGGCAGGTGTGACACGCATGGAGGTCCTGGGAGGAGGAGTTTGAGGTGACCCCCGGGACGAGCAGGGCTCGGAGAACGCCCGAGAGTGCTCGCTTCGGCAGCACATATACTAAAATTGGAGAACGCCCGAGGGATGGTGAGGGGCAGGGAGGACGGTGGGCCAGAGCACAGCTCGCACCCCTTCCCACAGCCGCGGACCAGGCAGGGGGCGGGAGGGCCGGAGCCCAGCACCCGGCCAAGGGCACCGATCACTGGCCGCCAACAGTCCCCAGTCCTGGCGGCGCCGGATGGCCAGGCCCGCTCCCGCTGTCCCTCTAGACTGGCTCTTCCTGTCCTGACAACTGGACTCTCTGCGCCGCTGGTTTCAGGTTTCAGCACGTGCGCTCATTAAGACCCATGGGAGTATCATGTGGGCACCATCAGGAGCGCCTGCCCGGTGCCACGCCCGGCCCAGGTTAATGACAGGTCAGCGCTTCCCTGCTGTGTGCCCAGGCCTGGCACACGGCTAGCCGTGGCCATGTGCCTGTGGCTGGTGAGCCAGCAGTCACCTGCTAGGACAGACCCCGCGGTGGGGCCCCTGGCCGCAAGCCAATGCCCAGGGCTCTCTACACTCTGAGGTGTCTGACCCCCTCTGTGTCTGACCCACCTGGAGAAACTGAGCCTCAGAGAAGCAGAAGCCGCCCCCTTCACACTGCGTCACGTCCAGCAGAGGGAGGGACCAGGCTAGCGGCGGCCAGCCTCCAGCCCGTCTCTGCAGCTGGGTGTGACCTTGCTCCGGTGGCACCCCGGACACCAGGCCCCTGCCCCTTCCCTTGTCCTGACTCCAGCTCCTTCTGCCCCACGGCCTCCTGCTAACGTGGGGCCCTCCTCAAAGAGCCCTCCCGGAAGAACCAGAAAAGCAGCAACACAGAGAGGGAGTCACCTTCTGTCCCTCTGTGCCATTTGTCATGTGACTTTTGCATTTCTTAAAAATGCACTTAAGGGCCGGAGGGTTAGCTCAGTGGTTCCGGTGCCTGCCTCGCAAGCGCAAGGTCCTGAGTTCAATCCCCCGGTAACCACATACAATGCTGGGTGTGGAGACTCACGCCCACCAGCAATCAATACCACATACCACAATGCTGGGCGTGGTGGCTCACGCCTGTCATCCCAGCACTCGGGAGGCAGAGGCAGGAGGATTGCTGAGTTCGAGGCTTGCCTGGGCTATGTAGTGAGCTGAGGGCCAGCCTGAACTACAAAGCGAGACACTGTCTCAATTAAAAAAAAAAAAGCACTTAAGCCAAGTATGGTGGTGCATGGCTGTGATCCCAGTACTGGGGAGGCTGAAGCAGGAGGATCACCCTGAGTCAGAGACCAGCATGGGCTACAATGGTGAATTCAAAGTCAGCCTGAACTACATAGCAAAGCCCTGAGTCAAAAACCTCAAAACATAAAACGAATAAATAAATAACATTCCCTCCTGGCCTCCTCTTCTCAACCAGTCGACAAGGGACCCAAGGACAGGGCCACACTCTGTGCCCAACAGTTGGGATGCTATGGTTTCAGTGTGATCTCCGGAAAACAGCCCCCAGTGCAGTGGCGTTGGGAGGGTATTCGGGTCCCCAGGTGCCACCCTCTGGCCACGGCACTGTCCCGACCTCAGCAAGACTTTGGAATAACGCAGACCAGGTCCCCTCACGCCCGCTCTCACATTCCGGCCCCAAAGCAGGAGGAAGTCCGGGTGCACCCAGTCCACAGCAGACGTCTCAGCCTCCAGAACCAGGAACAAACTGCACTTGGTGTTCTTCTGGCTGGGGCCTGCCTTCCAACTGCTGGCGATCCTCCTGCCTCAGCCTCCTTAGTCCTACAATTACAGGCGTGCACCACCATGCCCGCTCAGGGTTCATTCTTTCTATTGCACAATGCATACCTTGGTCAGTGTGTGGCTCCATACCGGCTGCACGCCCCAGAGTGGTTTCACTGCCTCACAAACCTGTACTGTGTCCCCGTCCATCCTCTCTCCAGCCCCGGCCCCCGGCAACTGCTGACCTTTCCAGTCTCCAGAGCTGCGTCTTTTCCAGAATGTCACTGAGCTGGGGACACGACGAGTTGCCTTTTCACTCTTTCACTTAATGCATATCTATAATTCCAGCCCTCTGGGAGGCTGAGGCAGAAGGATCACAAATTCAGACTCAGGTTGGACACCTTAGTGAGACCCTGTCTCAAAATAAAATACAAAAAGAGCCGAGGTGTAGCTCAGCGTGAAGGCCCTAAATTAAATCTACTAGTGCGGGAAAAAATGCACTTGGAGTTTCTCCAAGTCTCTCATTTATTTAGTTAGTTATTTGTTTATGTGGTGATCCTGGAAAGGAACCGCAGCCCCACACCCGCCGGGCGAGCACCCCAGCCCTCCCCCACATCTCTTCGGACCTTGCTATTCTTTCCTTTTTCTCAGTGAATAATTCGATTGCACAGAAGCACTTGTTTGTCGACTTCAGTCACTGAAGGGCCACGCGGTGCGTCTAAGCGTCAGCAACGCCGGAGGAGGCTGCTCTGGGCACCCGGGCGGTCCGTGCGCACTAAGGGCTCAGCCCCAGCCCCGAGGCCTGGGACAGTCCTCGCGGCACAGACAGGCGTCGCGGGGATGAAAAGCGCAGCTGCGGGACGAAGAGGCTAAACGCGGGCCGGTCTGGGTGGGGCCGGCGGGTGACTTTGCTGGGGCCGGGAGGACGGGGAGACCAGGTAAGTGCGCGGCTCTGTCTGCGCCCCGAAGTGTTGAGCACACGGCAGGTGCGGCCAGGAGCGGGGTTTCTGAGGGGCCAGCGTGGGGCTCGGCCGGACGGGGTGTCAGCCTATCTGCGACGCACGAAGCCGCCCCGCCGAGCGCCCGGCCAGGACAGCAGCGGGCTGGCGCTGAGGCTCCGCTCGCTCCCGAGCTGAGGCGGGCGGCAGGGAGGACACTTTCTGCTCGTCCCGTTCCTCACATCTCTCCATGCCTCGCTGCTGCCGTCGCCGCCGCCGCAGTCCGGGCTCCCCTGCCTGGCAGACAGGAGGCACGGCGCTGCAGGCCGGAAGAGGGTGCCTGGTGTCACCCAGCTACACCCCCACCTTGGTGGCCGTGACTCAGCTGCGCCCAGCCCCGGGCTCCCTGCCCACATCCTGGCAGGACTGCTCCGTCTGGGCTGCCGAGGGACCCTCCCAGTGACAGGTGTGTCATCATCACTGCTCGGAATACTAGGGGCACGCGGGGCGGGGCCCAGGGCCAGGTGTGCGGGCTGAGCCACTGACGCTGGCTACCTGGCACCTCCCACCGCCCTCCTGAAGAAACAGACTCAGAGAGGGAAGGGATGGACCTGGGTCACACAGCCAGTAGGGGTGCAGGGTTCTCCCAGGGACTCCAATTTTAATTCCAGGGTTTGCAGTCAGAGGTTTCTTTCTGTTTTGTTTTGATCGAGACAGGGTCTCACTGTGTAGTCCGGCCTGGCCTTGAATTTGTGGAAATCCTCGTGCCTCAGCCTCCTGACTGCTGGGATGATAGGTGTGCGCCACCGTGCCTGGCTGAGGTCAGAGGTTTATTGAGTCCCTACTATGTGCTAGACACTGATCTGAGCCCTGCTGAGTCCTTGGTGAATGAGACCAGCTCCTGCTGCCATGGAGGAGGGAGAAGCTGAAGGAATTAGTTAGTGAACAGGACAGAAATCACTTTCTCAGCCGAGGAGCCTGACTTGCCCCCTCCTGGCTGGCACCTGGCTCTGCCCTCCCCACACCTAGAATGGCTCTTTTCCTTTTGCAGAAGCTTAAATGAAAACCCCAAGTCTCCCGAAGAACCTGAGGTTGCCAGCCATGCCCAGCCATCCTCCGTGCCCCGTCTGCCACCCTGGTCCTCACCCCAACCTTCCTTCCTGTGACCCCCACGTGGGAGCCAGTTAGAACAGATCACCATGGCATCTCCTGCGCCTTCTCACACCCTCCACACCAGCCAGTGGGGCCTCCCGGCCCTGACTCCGCAGCGCCGCCAGCCCCTCCCGTCCTGTGTCCGTCCGCGGCTGGGATGCCCGGAAAGCCCCTCGAGAACACCTCTTCCTCCCTTTCCACTGAGTCTTGCTTGGGTGGAACCAGCACCTTCCCACCCTCTCCTTCCGCTCCCCCCCACTCCTCTTCCCCTTTTTGGTTTGTCTGCTTGGCTGTTGGTGAGGTTTGTCAGCCACTGTGAGATTTTACAGAAAGGACACACCAGTATAGACCAGGATGGTCAGGAGAGGCTCTGTGGAAGAAGCAATGGAAGCTTCCAGAGTGAGGAATCCTAGTCAGACCCAGCATGGAAAGCAAATCTTTAAATATGGCCGGGTGTGGTGGCATACCTCTATAATACCAGTATTCAGGAGGCTGAGGCAGGAGGATTGCCACAAATGTAAGGCCAACTTGGTGGGTACACAGTGGGTACAAATCCAGCCTCAACTTCATGGTGAGGGACCTTATCTGAAAAAGCAAACAACAAAAAAATGGCTTCTAGATACCTTCCCCCAAGAGTAAAGATATCGTATTACAGCACAACTCCTAGCTAAGTCTTGGAAGTGGCCTGTGGCCTGTGGCCTGTGGCCTGTGGCCTGTGTATCCATAAACGGAGAGGAACAGATAAAGAAAATATGTAGTACTACTCTGCCATAGAGGAAGATAAACTTGAGGGATTTATAGGAAAGTGGATAAACCTTGAGACTGTAATGTTAGGTGAAGTAAGTCAGACACTGTAGGTTAAATATTCCATGATTTCTCTCACATGAAAACACAAAATTATGGCCAGGTGGTGGATACTTTTAATCCCAACGTTCTTGGGAGGCTGAGGCAGGAGGATTGCCCAGAGTTTGAGGACGACCTAGGACACACACACAGTGAGTTCAAACTAGCCTGAACTACCAGGGATTTAGCTCAGAGCTTCTGGCATCTGCTTGGCAAGCGCAAGGTCCCAAATTTGATCTCCAGTACCACAAACCACAGTGCCGGGTGTGGTGGCTCACGCCTGTCATCCCAGCACTCAGGAGGCAGAGGCAGGAGGATTGCTGAGTTCCAGGCTTGCCTGGGCTACACAGTGAGCTCAGAGCCAGCCTCAATTACATAGTGAAACCCTGTCTAAAAAAAAAGAGAGAGAGAGAAAGTTTCTACTAAGAAGGACCTGATTGGTTCCTGAGCACATGTTCCACTCATAGGTCAGCCCGGAAGCGCACGTCTAAACAAGGAGGTGACACCAGGTCACACCCACCGAGTGGTGGAAATGACAGTGTGAGGAAAAGCGGGGAGGTAGAGAAACTGGAATGCTCCACACATCCGGTGGGAAAGAGAAATAGTGCAGGGAACTGGGATACTTAGCTCTTTCTCTCTTTCTTTTCTTTTCTTTTCTTTTCTTTTCTTTTCTTTCTTCCTTCTTTTCACTTTCTCTCTCTCTCTCTTTTTTTTTTTTTTTTTTTGAGACAGGGTCTCGCTTTGTAGTCCAGGCTGGCCCTGAGCTCACTATGTAGCCCAGGCAAGCCTTGAACTCAGCAATCCTCCTGCCTCTGCCTCTCAAGTGCTGGGATGACAGGCGTGAGTCACCATGCCCCGCACTGTGGTAATGGTACTGATTGCTGGTGGGTGTGAGTACTACGCCCGGTATTATTGTACGTGGTTACCGGGGATCAAACCAGGACCTTGTGCTTGCGAGGTAGGCGCTGGAACCACTGAGCTAAATCTCCAGCCCCCCTTTCTTTCTTTCTTCCTCCTGGCTCAGCCTCCTGAGTGCTGAGATGACAGGCATGTACCACCATGTCTGGCTGGTGAGCAGTTCCTAAAACTTAAATATTCAGACACTAATAAAGAATTCTAGGACACAGTCATAAGACCAAGGTTACATATTTTTGGTGTAGAAGAAGATACCAAGGTATAGACTAAAGGCATAGAAAGTCTCTACAGTGAAAGAGTAGCACAAAACTTTCCAAGTCTTAGGAAAGCTATGAACATCAGATACAGGAGGTACTGAGGAGCCTGAACAGACATGACAGAAAAGAAAAGAAACGGAAAAGAAACTTCTGGATCCCACGGTAGTTAAAATACCAAGAGTACAGAAAAGAAGGGGAAAAAAGCAATGAAAACTACAGGAAAGAAACATCCAGCCACTCACAGAAGCAAACCCATAAACTAACTGCAGATTTATCTGCAGAATCTCTAGTTTATGTCGGCATCAAACAGTATATCTGAGCCCTGACAGAAAATAACTGCCTGCTGAGGTCACTGTGTCCAGCAAAGCATTAAAGGAGAAACAGACATTCTGAGATAAGCAGAAACCCAAAGAATTCATGACCATCAAGTCAGCACTACAGGAGATGCTGACAGGAATCCTGTGTACAGAACAGGAAGACTGAACAAGCAAACTGTGAATTAGAAAAGACCGAAATACTAGAAAAACAACAGGATAACAGGAATCAGTACAGACTCTTATATGTAAATACTGAATGTAGATGGCCCGAATTCTCCAGTTAAAACACACACACTAGAAGACTTGGTTAGAAAACAAGACCCTAAAAAACAAAAAACCAAAATACAAGACGCTTCCAGCTGTGTGAGCCCACCATTCAGGAGACTGAAGCAGGATTGTTGAGAGTTTGAGGCAAAACAAAGCAGGCCAATAAATGCACTACACCACATAAATAGAATCAAGGATAAAAGTCACATGATCAGGCCAGGGCTTTAGCTCAGTGGTTTCGTCATTGGCCTCACAAGCACAAGATTCTGAGTTTGATTCCCGGTAACCACATACCACCGCCTGGTGACTCACACCTGTAATCCCAGCACTCAGAAGGCACAGGCAGGAGGATTGCTGTGAGTTCCAGGTTTCTTTGGGCTCCATAGTGAGTTTAGAGCTAGCCTGAACTACAAAGCAAGACCCTGTCTCCAAACAAAACAAACCAAAGTAAATAAATACAATCAAGAAAGAGATGAGAATGTCCACATTCTATGCAATGCAGTACTTGAAATTTTAGCAAGACCAATTAGGCAAGAAAGAGGAATAAAAAGGACATAAATAGGAAGCAAAAAGTCAAATTATCTTTATTTGCAGAAAAACAAAACCCTACAAGATTCTACCAAAAGACTTTCAGATCTGATAAACAAATCAAGCAAGGTAGCAGGAGAGGAAAATCAGCATTAAAAATCAATAGCTTGGGCCGGAGGGTTAGCTCAGTGGTTCCAACGCCTGCCTCGCAAGCACAAGGTCCTGAGTTCGATCCCCGGTAACCACATACAATGCTGGGCGTGGAGACACGCCCACCAACAATCAACACTGCATACCACAGTGCCAGACGTGGTGGCTCATGCCTGTAATCCCAGCACTCAGGAGGCAGAGACAGGAGGATTGCTGAGTTCGCGGCAGCTTGCCTGGGCACCATAGTGAGCTCAGGGCCAGCCTGAACTACAAAGCGAGACCCTGTCTCAAAAAAAAAATAAAACGGGCCGGAGGGTTAGCTCAGTGGTTCCGGCGCCTGCCTCGCAAGCGCAACGTCCTGAGTTCGATCCCCGGAAACCACATATAATGCTGGGCGTGGAGACTCACGCCCACCAGCAATCAACACTGCATACCACAATGCCGGGCGTGGTGGCTCACGCCTGTCATCCCAGCACTCGGGAGGCAGAGACAGGAGGATTGCTGAGTTCGCGGTGGCACCATAGTGAGCTCAGGGCCAGCCTGAACTACAAAGCGAAACCCTGTCTCCAAAAAGCAAAAAAAAAAGAGTAATGCTGGGCTAGACGTGCTAGTACGTGCCCGTAACCCCAGCACTCCAGGGGCTGAGGCAGGAGGACCGCATGCGTTCCAGGCCAGCTGGCGCTACATGGTGAATTCAAGGCCACTCTGAACTATAGGGAGCCTCTGTCTCAAAACAAAAAAGAGTAACACTGGAGGCATCACAATACCCGATTTCAACATACACTACAAAGCCAACCAGGTATACACCAAAAAAAACCCCAAAAAACCAGCCCTATCAATAAATGGGCCAGTAAGTTGAATAGATATTTTTTAAAAAGAAAATATATTAGGGCCAGAGATTTAGTTCAGTGGTTCTAGCGCCTGACTAGCAAATGCAAGATTCCTGGTTCAATCCCTCGTGACCACATACAACAATGCCAGGCCTGGTGACTCATGCCTGTAATCCCAGCACTCAGAGGCAGGAGGATTTCTGAGTTCGAGGCTTGCCTGGGCTACACAGTGAGCTCAGAGCCAGCCTGAACTACAAAGCGAGACTTGTCTCAAAAAAAAAATAAATAAAATAAAAATAAAAAGAAGATAAATAAATGGACAAAAAGTATATAAAAATGTTTAACATTGTTTGCCATTAGAGAAATACAAATGAGAACGACATCAAAGCCAGGCGTGGTAGCTGTGATGCCAGCATTCTGGGAGGCTGAGGCAGGAGGATTACAAATTGAGCCAAGCTGTGCAGTTTAGTAATTTAGCAAGACCTCATCTTGCCATGTATATGTACACACACACACACACACACACACACACACACACACACACTACAAAGTTCATATCTATATGGGCTGCAGATGTAGGTATCCTGGGTCCAATCCCACTAACATAAGAAGCAACAGAAAAATCTCCACTGAGATTCCCAGTAAACACTGGTGAGGCTTGGTGGAAAAGGAGAACTTATATTGCATTGGGAGGGTGTCAGCGCATAGGGATTGGGATGGGGACCTACACGCGTGTGTTTGCTATGACATGATTCACCATAGCTGGGATAGGTCAACAATGGATGAGTGGATAAAGACATGTGGTACATGCGTTGTGGAGTATTACACAGCCACGAAAAGGAATGCCACTTGCAGCAAAATGGATGGAACCAAAGACTGTCATGTTAGGGGAATGATTCAGACTGAGAAGGACAAATACTGCATATTTCCCCTAATACACTGAATCTATTAAAAAGTAAAGATAAAAGCAGAAGGCATTCTGTTATTAGACAAGAAGAAAAGAACATGTGGGAAGACAGAAAGGAGCTAAGGTGGGGTATAGCAGCAAGTAAACATTCTGTGTGAGGCCCCAGGCTCCAAAAAAAAAGGAAATAAAAGTTAAAACATAAATGTAGCCGTTACTTAGCAACCTCCCCATGCATCTACCCGAGAGCTAGGCCAACATATCTCAGCATATGGTCACAGCAGAACCACCCATACCAGCTGAATAGTGAGAAATATTTCTGCCAATTATTTTCCAGTTGAGAGGGGAAAGGCAGCCCATCTGCTCAGTGCATGGAATACTATTCAGCCATGAAAAGGAAATGCTGATTCACATCTCAACGCACAAGCACTTCAAAAACAGGGACACTAGTGGAAGAGGCTGGCTGCAAAAACAGGAGCTAATGCAGGAGCCTGTCATGCAAAACGTCTGGAAAAGAAGTGGGTAGAGACAGGAAGTGACGTCATGACTGCCAAGGACTAGACACAGGAACCCAGACTGATGCAAATGCTGGGGACGGTGGTGGTGTTCTAAACTGGGATGTGGGGACAATTGCACAACTCTCCATTGGCTAAAACCTTTGAGTCACACGCTGGAAGTAAGGGAGCCTTGGGAGAGCGGCTCAGACAGCGGATTCCTCCCTGGTTCCCCTGGGTTTCAGGAGCTCAAGGACAGAGACACCGCATCCTGTTTAAGTGTCAGCAGCCCCCGGGTCAGCTCAGGGCCCACGGTGAGCAGCGGTGAAGGGTGAACACGTGAGGGGAGTGAAATCAGGTTAGGAAATCCAACAGCGGCAGGGCGTGGCACGTACCCGTGATCCCAGAAATCTGGGAGGCTGAGGCAGGAGGAATGCAAATTCCAACCCAAACCGAGCAATTTAGTGACTTCACAACACTCTGCTGATTTTAGCCAGCACAGGATACAGAACTGAAACTAACGGGTGGGGCGGTTTTGCTGTTCGGTAACCGACTCCCAGCAGGATAGTTTCATAACCAGGAGTAATAGGAGCTCTCTGGCGCCCCCGGGAGCCTCGTGGGGAGCAAGGCTCTCAAGCACATCGCCCCCTGCTGGCCAGCTAGCTGGCTCTGGCTCCGGACTGCGCCTCTGAGTGAGTGTGTCCCCTCGCGGCTGGGGGAGGTCCGCGGCCCCCGCCACAGTCTCCGGCGGGGGGGGGGGCAGATGAGGAAGCTAAACTCAGAGAGGCTCAGCAAGCTGCTCGAGGCCACACAGCCCGCAGGCAGCAGGGCAGGGAGAGCTGGGCTCTGCTGGCACCTGAGTCTGCCCCTGGGCTGTGGCTCCCGGGTCTGCCCGCACATCTGCCGAGTCCCCAACCTCCTACGTGGTGAACGGACGTCATACGTGTCGCCCCGTGTGACCTGCTGTTTGGCCTCTCGGACGTCGCGTTTCTGACTGTCATGGCTTGGGCTGTCCCGTGGGGCGGCAGCGCGGTGCCTGGGAGGTCGCGGGTGCTGGGTCCCAAAGCAGCCTCTGCTCTTGGCTGGTGATGTGGCCCTGGGGTCCCCACCTTTCTCTGTGCCAGCCCCACCCCAACACCTTTTACCCCCAGCACCATTTTTTCAAAAAAACCAAAAAACTCTTTTTAAGACAGTGTCTTCCTAAATTGCTCAGAGTCAACTAGAATTTGTGATCGTCCTGCCTCAGCCTCCTGAGTGCTGGGATCACAGGCACGCACCACCAAGCCTGGGTGGAAGCCCGCAGCGCCAGGTGGGCGGGAGACGCCCCGGGGCTGCGCCAAAAGGGGTTCGCCTGTGATGCGGCGCTGGCCGGCAGGGGGCGCTCGGCCGGCTGTGACCGAGCCTGCGGGCGGACGGGGACGCGCGGGACGGTCTGCGCGCTGCAGCCCTCGGGGAGAGTCAGGCCCGGCTCTGCCTCATCCGTGCTCGGGAGGCGGAGGGCTCCGAGGCGCAGCCCGGGGCCACGTTCACATCGGCGCCTCTGTTCAGACGGACCACGGGGGGGCTTGTTCCACCCTGACCCACCCCGGTCCCAGAGCGCCTTCTCGGAGACTGCTGTCCGTACCGCTGTCCGTCCCACAGAAGACACCGAGCTCGGAGGCTCAGGACCCTCTAGGGACTCAGCGCGGCTGTCTCCTGTTGGGGACAATGCCAAGGGGCACAGCTGCACCCGCTCTCCCTGGTTGGAACAGTCCGCAGCACCCCGGGATCGCCCTTTATCACTTCCCGCGGGGCATAGTGTCATAAGCCTGTAACCCCAGCACTGCGGGAGGCTGAGGCAGGAAGATCACAAGTTGGAGCCTAGATCAAACAATTTAGGAAAACTTAAAATTTAGAAAGGCCTGAGTATGTATGTAGCTCAGCCTGAAGGCCATGGAATCGATCCCTAGCGGTGAGCAGTCTCCGCAGCCCAGACTGCAGACATGGTCTGTGCACGGCCCAGGCCAGCAGGCCATAATGGCGGTGCCCACCTCCCCGGGAGGCCCTGCTCGAGCTGGCTGGGGCTGGTCAGCACGCAGCGGCCTCCGTGGCCAGTGAGCTGTTCCGGCCAGAGCAGGGACTGGTTGGAGGCCATGGAGACAGGAGGCCCGGGCCAGGCCTGGCAGAGGGGATGCCCACGAGCAGGGGCAGGGACGGCAATGTCTGGGGTCCCGGGTGGGTCAGGTGTTGGGAAGGGCCTTAGAGGCCGTCCAGGGACACCAAAGGACAGGTGGGACGGGAGCGCGGGGGACGCCACCTCAGCAGCGGGCTGGGGACAGAGTGGCAGCCCAGGACGTGGGGGCGTCGCGGCCGGCCACTTAAAGCCCTCTCCCCTGCTAGCCTGCTGCAGGCGTCCCCGTGGCTGTCAGGACGAGAACCACCCCTTACCCCTTTCGGTGATCAGAGCCCCGCACCCCACGTCTGGGTGTCCGCATGCCGGGCTCCCTCCAAGCCCTCTTCCCCTCCCCCACTGACGCGGCTCCCAGGGCCCTCGGTCACCTCGCCAGTCTCCGCCTGTCTCTTACAGCTCTGCCCTCGGTGTCCCCTCCCCCTCCTAGCAGAACGCCAGGCACCAGGATAGGCTCCCCACTTCCTGACCTCTCGTTCTTTCCTGTTTCTGACTTTGTTTCGACCTTGTTCTGCCTTGCTGGCCACCCTGGAGCCCACTGTGGAGTCCGGACTGGCTTCAAACCCTCCTGCCTCGGCCTCTCCAATGCTGGGTTTCCGGGCATGTGCCACGCTGAGGTGGCTTCATCTTGAGATTTTTCATGATGTCTGCGAAGACCCTCTTCCCAAGCTCACATCTGAGGTCCTGTGAGGGCGTGAGATTTTTTTGTTTTGTTTTCAACCTCTGGTGCTTACCACGGAGTTCGAAGTCTCTGAGGTTCTGAAGGTGACACAGCAGAAATGGACCCAGCAAGCCAGGGCCCGAGTCACGCGTCGGGCAGAGGCCAAGTGCTTTAAGAAAGCAGTGCTGCCTTCGACAGCGCCACCACCCTGAACGTCCGGGCCGAGCAGGAGCCCCCCTGTGGGGCTCACATGGTACCTACAGCACAGTCCCCCATCCCTGTGGCACAGATGCTGCCGCTGCTGGCCACGCAGCCCAGCCACCTGCGATGTCCCGCATGAGTCGTGGCTTCCTCACCGGGGCTCTCTGGGGAAAAATCAGCCTTCAGCCTGGACAACCAAACTAAACTTGGAGGTGGGCACTTGTGTGGCCGGCAGGGGGCGCTGTAGTATGGCCGGCAGGGGGCGCTGTAGTCACCAGCCGTCGAGGCGACTCGGGCCCTTGCAGAGCGCTCTGGACACACCCCTGGGGACCCAGGGGAGGCCATGGCCTCCTCCTCCTCACTGGTGACCAAACCCAGGTCCACATATAAGCAAGACCAGTGCCCGTTACTGAGCTAGCTACACCCCCAGCTCCCAGGGTTGGGTTTGGTTGTCATTTTTGTTTTTTTGTACTCTGAACCCAAGGCCTCTTGCACTAGCTACATCTCGGTCTTTTAAAAACTTTTAAATTTTAGTGGCTCACGCCTGTGACCCCAGCACTCGGGAGGCAGAGGCAGGAGGATTGCTGAGTTCGAGGCTTGCCTGGGCTACATAGTGAGCTGAGGGCCAGCCTGAACTACAAAGCGAGACCCTGTCTCAAAAAGAAAAACAACAACAACAAAAAACCATGATCCTCCTGCCTCAGCCTCCCAGAACGCTGAGATTATGGATTATGCCACCATATGTGTTTCCTATTGTTTTTAAGATCTTAATTGGCTTTATTTTCTATTCCATAGAGAAGCAACTGTTCATTTTCTAAAATAGAATGTGTTGCCGGAGAACAGTTTTTAACTAGAAAGCATTTGAGATGCAGTATGGTTGAGGTCGGGACAAACCACAAAACCTACAAAAGCCTCCTCCTACCTGAGGGTGGCCTCAGAGAAACGGGAAACAAAATCGAGGGCGCAGCTGGCTCGGAGAGGGTCCTGACATGCACTCCCTGCTCCGCCCGGGCACAGCCCGCATTGGGTCCCTGAAGCTGGGCCCACAGAGGACCCGGCCTCCCTCCCTGGACCCCAGCCAGGGGCCTGGTGGCGAAGCCGAAAGTGGCCCCAGAAGGGCATTTGCCAGGCTCTGGGGAAAAGAACAACCCCCATGGCCTGGGGCTGGGGGCGTGGGGCACAGGGCAGCAGCAGAGTGAGCGGAGGGTCCCGCAAGGGGCCTTGGCAGAGTGTGCTGAAGACGACGGTGTGCAGAGGCGCACGGTCACGTGTTAGAACGAGCCTGCTGCAGCTGGGCACAGTGGCACACATCTATAATCTCAGCACTCTGAGGCTGAGGCAGAAGCATCTCAAATTTAAGCCCAGCGTGGGCAATTTAAGGAGGACTTCTCTCAAAATAAAAATGAAGGTTCCGGAGGGTTAGCTCAGTGGTTCCGGCGCCTGCCTCGCAAGCGCAAGGTACTGAGTTCCATCCCCGGTAACCACATATAATGCTGGGCGTGGAGACACGCCCACCAACAATCAATACCACATACCACAGTGCCGGACGTGGTGGCTCACGCCTGTCATCCCAGCACTCGGGAGGCAGGGACAGGAGGATTGCTGAGCTCGCTGCGGCTTGCCTGGGCACCATAGTGAGCTCAGGGCCAGCCTGAACTACAAAGCGAGACCCTGTCTCCAAAAAGCAAAAAAAAAAATAAAATAAAATAAAATAAATAAAATAAAAATGAAAAGGGGCTGGGAATGTAGCTCAGTGACAGAGCACCCCGGGTGTGATGCCCGGGACCCAGGGAAAAGGAAACGGCCCCCAGACAAGGGTGGCTCCCTGGGATGGGGCTCGGGCCAAGGCCGGCAGTGGGCCAGGCGCAGGAGGCCAGGGCGGGAGTTTGTTCCAGGAAGGAAGAGCACGACGCTGACTCCTGGGAGCCGACAGACAGGAAACAGGACAGTCGTCCCCGAGGGTCCCAAAGAGGGGGCCGCGGAGCCCTGGCCCTGGCGACAAGCAGTGTGTCCCCAGCTCCCCAGTTCTTGAGGCACAGGGCCCCGCACGTTCCCTCCCTGCCTGTGTTCTGGAAGCGTCGGGAGGGGCGTCTGCCCCAGAGCATGACATCGTCAGTGAGCGACAGACCCCACCGCACAGCCCGCGGCTCCTCAGCGACCCGGCTTCAGCAAACCAGCACCTGCCTGGGCCACCTCCTCCCGCCCCCCACAGAGCGCACCAGGGACCGCACTGAGGAGCAGGGCTGCCAAGGCCCACACCTGTCATCCCGGCACCGGGGAGGCTGAGGCAGGAGGATCCATACAAGTCTGGCACCGGCCTGGGTGACAAGGTGAGCACGCAGGCCAGACCTTGTCTCAGAAACACCAAATGAATAAATGAATGAATAAATGGATGCATGCACGCAAGGGCTGGGGATTTAGCTCAAGTGGTATTACGTGCCCACCTTGGACGCAAAAGTGCCCAAGTTCGATCCCCAGTACCGCAAAAAATAAAAAAATAAATAAATGCTGGTAAACAAGGTGGCCCGGGGCATAAGAGGAGAGTCAGAGCCACACCCAGGGAGGCAGACAGGCAGGGTGGTGGCACTCACTATTTCTTGGGCCAGGACTACAATTTATTAATCTCCTTTGTTTTTATTAATTAGCCCCCACCTTTATTTGGACAAAGCCTCGCTGTGTGGTGTGGGCTGGGCTCAGTCTCCCAATCCGGGAGACTGGGAGCAGTCCGCAGGGTCCAGGGCCAGCCTAGGTCACGGCTGCAGCACGGCCGCCCACCCAGCCCAACCCACAGGACGCGACATACGGAACCGAACCGGACCGAGTCGGAACGGCAATCAAACCTGCCCAGACTGCATCTTCCTCAGCTTCGGGCTAAGTCTCACTTGGACGGCTGCTTCTCCGGCTCCGTGCCGCGCTAAGCTTCTCTCGCCGTGAGACAGCGCCGCACAGGCGCCGTGTGCGCATGCGCGGAAGGACGTCTAGGTCGCCCACGGCTACGTGCGGGGACCCTGAAGAAATCAACGTCATGTACGTATTCCACGCACTGCCACGAAGACT
>PVIC010042349.1:0-15841 GCA_004025085.1 Thryonomys swinderianus
AAAAAAAAAAGAAATATTTACAAAAAGTGTGAACACTTCAAGCACGCTGTGCCTTGAAGCTGTTGAAACAGGAAAACTGTGAAGAAGTTACTACAAGCAGGTAATTTTACATGACTACTTAGGAGTGTACCCTGGTTGCTTTTCTGGCTGGATGATCTTACACTGGAAATAGGAAAAATAAGGAACTTGTTAATTGTTAATCAAGTTCTTTTGAACTGAAAGTGAAAGAACTGGTTGACTGGATTCTACAAATGTTACGCGATCTAAAGGTGATTTTCTTTTGGGCAGAAGGAAGCAACCTGTCTTCTTGGTAGCTTACTGGAGCTAAAGGATCTGCCCTGGGTAGTTGTTACAGGTTGTGGGTCAGAGATCTCTACCTTTAACACATGGTCACACATTGCCCTTTGGATATTATAACCTTCACTTTGCAATTAAAGAGGAATTATTTGATCACTATCAACTCACAGTTCACTGAGCTCCTCTTGGCTGGAAAATTAGCAGGGATACTAAAGGGTACAAGGCTGTATACACCAACTACATTTTACTTTCATAACACCTTTGAATTTATTGAAACCCATTTTGTAACTTTTTATCCACTTCAGATACATCTTAATTTTTCGAAGTATGGGTTATACACCTAACTTATGTGCAGATATAGTTAGACTATTTCCATAGAATAAACTCATGTTAGTCATCAAAATTCCTGCCTTTTGCTTATTGTTCCAGGTTTCAAGTAAGAAAGGCATTTAAATTTCATTTTTAACTGTCTTATGATTTGAATATTTTCTATCTATATTATCAAATTGATTCTTAAGAATTTGGCAGATAGAATGAGGAGATATTTGTATTCCACTGGCAAACATATTCATTAATATTTATCACCTATGAAACAAGAGGGTTAATACAGCCTCAGATAAAATTCCTCATAATTTTTTATTTTCTATTACTTGTTTCTATAAAGGAATCCCAGGAGTACCAAGAAAAAAATATACAAATATAATTATGTAAGAATATAGATATTTCTTGTTTAAAAAAAGGTATACTTTGCACCTGTAATTATTCTGTTTCTCTGGCTTTTGTTAGCACATTTTTATCCACACAAATATATGTAATATAATTGCAATCTATGCGTAACGATTATATGATTACAATTTGTAAAGATAGAGATTAACTTGCCTGAAGTCACCCACAGGTCTTGGAAACAGATTTTTGAATCTAAATGTCTAGTCTTATAGCTGTGGGACAACCATTCTAACTCAGATCTACTATAAATAAGGTAATAAACACAGTAGTGTTTCATGTACTTGTGTTCTACTTTTTTGCATTTAAAAACTGCTTCTGTTCAAAACAAAAACATAATTCTCAATTAAACAAGTTCAAAATAGTACATTACTATGTAGATGTTAAAAAGAGCAACAGTCGATACATAAAAAAGTTAACCTATGCAGATTCTCTTTGCTTTTCAAAGGAAAACCATAAGTTGAAACTACTATTAAGTCAAAATGCATCTAACCTACTGCACACTGTGGCTTAATCTAACCTCCATTAAAGATAATCAAAATACTTTATTAGCCTACAGTTGTAAAGAATAATCAAATATGATGTTTATTTTAAATAAAATGTTAAATGCCTTGTGTAATTTATTATATTGAATGTGAAAATCACAACATAGATTTGCATGCAAACTTTTATATAGAGTTTAGAAAACATAAATTACTTCTTTCTTAGGACCATCTGGAAAATGGAATTCATTCTGATATCCTAAAAATCATAGAATGAGAGGTCTGTAGATTTAGCTCAGTGGTTCATGTTGGGACCAAAGAATCTTCATTTTATAAGTCACTCCTATCTGATGTTTAAAATGTGAACAGACTTTGTACTTTGTAAAAACATCTTGTGCAAATGTGATATATAATTTGTAAAAACAACTTGTGACAACTTGCTAATTGTGCTAATTGTGTAAGGTTCCCGGAAAAACTTCAAGGAAACTGATAAGGTCTCTGGTCATGCTGGTTGCCAAGTAACAGCAATCTCCTGGTAGCCTGAGGGGACATAGCTCACAGAAGTTAGCAGCGAACTATACACCAGAAGTGTTCCCATCAAAGATTTCCTTTGTTAGCCCTCCCACAAGAGGACTCTGTATTTCCTGTTCCTCCTCTACCAATAAACACCTGATAACTATGATCCAACTGTTAGCCAATCACTAGAAGGTTTAGGTCCCCCTCCCATGTGTAACCTGAAATGCCCTTAAAAGGGGCTGGTACCCATTCTTCTGGGTTTCCAATCCAATATTGATAGACCCACTGCATGCTGTGCCAATAAAAGTGCCCTTGTTCATTACATGTGTGTGCTGGTCTTCCTTGGGAGAGCATGATCGTCCAGGCATTACAGTTCAGGTATCTGCTCAGCAAGCACAAGGTCCCTGGTTCATCCCAGGTAACCACAAAGAACAATATCAGGGGTGTGGTGACTCAAACCCATCAGCAATCAGTAATATGTAACACAATGCAGGGTGTGGTGGCTCACTCCTGTAATCCCAGCGACCAGGAGGCAGAAGCAGGAGGATTGCTGTGAGTTTGAGGCTTGCCTGGGCTACATAATGAGCTCAGGGCCAGCCTGAACTACAAAGAAAGACCTTGTCTCAAAAAAAAAAAAAAAAAAAAAAAAAAAAAAAAAAAAAAAAAAAAAAAAAAAAAAAAAAAAAAAAAAAAAAAAAAAAAAAAATCACAGAGTGAGAAAGGATCACTTAGCATAATAATGTAAATAATTAACCTTTATTAGTTTTTTTACTCAAAATTTTGTCTGCTCCTTTGCTTCAAAACAACCCTATGAGGGAGATACTAGTATTGGCCTCTATTTTGTAGACAGACTAAGATATTAAATGAATAGCAAATACCACTATAAACATTCTTTGGCAAAGTAAAAATCATATATCTACTTCATTCAATTTGGCCTTTCTATTGTTTATAAATTAATTGTGAAATAGCAACCAATATTAATATAGTCTCAACGTTCCCTTCAGCTTGACTAAACTTTGGAACAGATGTCTTCCTTTAGGGACAAGGACTGTATGTCCTCTACCCTTTTTCTTAGAAGAGAGGAAAACTTAAATTGTAAATTATCTCTGTCTTTATGAAATCTACATAAATCTCCTGTCTCTTGTCAGATTTACAGCCAAGGAAATGTCTTTCTTAACGACCTGGGAACCAGACCTTTGAAAGGAACCTTGGAAGGGGATAGTACTGCTCCCTGTCATACAGTCTCTCTGGGAGGACAGGGGCTTACTTCACTGGCTGCCAAATAACAAACACAGATGACCCACGGGAAGGGGAGAACATGCGAACTCATGGGTGATTCTCAGTGCTACACACATCTAACAATCAATTTCATGGAACATCTGCCTATACTTTTTCACTACCTTACTCCAACGAGTAAAAGTGGATTATTCCCTATGATTGATTATGATATTGTAAGACTTTACATGTCAATCAAAAATAAAATATTTTTATAAAGGTATCTAAAAATTACATATATTTAACTTTATACACTAAGCCCTGCTAGCCTTTTTTTTTAACTAGTATTCAGTATAGCCGCTACTATTGCAAAAGTGTAAGAAAAATTTAGCTTCTCTTTGCTCACTTTGACTGTTGTGATTTTTAACACAATTTTGATGTGATACTTATCAAACAGTTGTAACTCAAGATTCCTGCCTAATTACTACTAAATGTTCTGAAATGTACCTTGAAAAGAAAATAAATACATCTGTGCTAAGGATTTTTGTGCTTAGTTTGTATAAAAATGGGGCCACCCTTGCAGTGCATTGCATTGCTGGCTTTCACAGCTGTTTTCAGCAGTAACAAACGGAAGGTACTTTCTAGAGTGATAAAATATTTAATATAAGTAAGAAAGGAGGCACCAGAGACCTCTGCATTGCCTTTGGCCTTTGAAATACATTACTTGCCTGAAAGCTATTAGCTTAATATTCTATTCTAGTAAAAACTGTAATTCATCCTCTAAAAGCAAAGGGATTTCACTGGATCTGTAAAATTTCTATTCATCTTCATTCAAGATCCTACACAGTTTTCTGTGCAATGATTTCTTTGTGGGCACAAAGTGATAATGTGAAGGACATGATATTACAATAATATCATTTTCCCTATCAAGCAACAATCAACAAATCTTCTGTCCTAAAAGGACAGCAGTGACTTGCTCAATTACCTCCTGCTTCTGTGCACTGAGGTGAGCAAATCTGAGATGAGGCAATGCTGACCTTATGATGCTGCTCTCCCATGAACTGTTAATGAATGCCTTCATAGAAGGATCGAATCCCTGGGTCATCCATTTTATTTTTCTTAAATGAGAGCTAAAGTTCATAGACTAGCTGAAGTCTGTCTCTAGAGGTGTCTTCCCTAGGACATAATGTCACATTGTCAAAGCCACACCTGGGGGCAGCTCATCTCTCACTTAAGAATATGTATTATCAGGATGGAGATTTAGCTCAGTGGTTCCGGTGCCTGCCTCTCAAGCGCAAGGTCCCGAGTTTAACCACGTACAATGCTGGGCGTGGTGACTCATGCCCACCAGCAATCAGTACCACATACCACAGTGCCAGGCATGGTGGCTCATGCCTGTCATCCCAGCACTCTGGAGGCAGAGGCAGGAGGATTGCTGAGTTCCAGGCTTGCTGGGCTACATAGTGTGCTCAGGGCCAGCCTGAACTACAAAGTGAGACCCTGTCTCAAAAAAAAAAAAAAAAGAATATATATTATTAAAACTCTTTTGGATAGTGTGTAATAAAATAAAAAATTATTAAAGACACTCATTTTGAAGAATATTTCTATCATATTACAAATATAAATCTGAAATGATAATGAGAAAATCATCCCAAGAAATAATTTTGGGTAGGAGCTCTTAAAAAAAAAAATATATGTATATATAAACCAGGCATGGTGACTCACGCCTGTCATCCCAGCACTCAGGAGGCAGAGACTGGAGGATTGTTGAGTTTGAGGCTTGCCTAGGCTACACAGTGACCTTAGGGCCAGCCTGAACTACATAGCAAGACCCTGTCTCAAAAAAACAAACAGGGCTGGAGGGTTAGCTTAGTGGTTCCGGTGCCTGCCTCACAAGTGCAAGGTCCTGAGTTCGATCCCCGGTGACCACATATAATGCTGGGCGTGGAGACTCACAACCACCAACAATCAATACCACAGTGCCGGGCGTGGTGGCTCAGGCCTGTAATCCCAGCACTCGGGAGGCAGAGAGTGGAGGATTGCTGAGTTTGAAGCTTGCCTAGGCTACATAGTGAGCTCAGAGCCAGCCTGAACTACAAAGCGAGACCCTGTCTCAAAAAACAAACAAACAAACAAACAAACAAACAAAAAAAACCAAATATATATGTGTGTGTGTGAACAGATATATAGACATATATATCTCTATATATAAATTTTATAACAATTAGAATTTAAAGTGTGCTAATATTTTTTATATCATTTTTACTCAATGAATAATTATTTTAAAATAGGTTCAGAATATTATACTGAAAATGCAGTGAGAGATAAATAAAGAAATGATAGGTTCACCCTCTACCATATGATGGTAGTTAAGCATACCCCATTGAGTACAAACTTCAGCTATGCTTTCAACCAGTCCATGATATAGCATGTGACAATTATTAATGGTCAATCGCTTCTCGGCCTTTTGGCTAAGATCAAGTGCAATTATTGGTGTCAGACTGTGAAGAAAAAAAGTCACAGTAGATTTACATAATTACCACAGGTTGTCTGGCTAATCAGTAATAATGTTAGAGCTTAATACTGACCCATCACAAATTATTGAGAATAGAATCATCTGAAGCCTTACAGGAGAAAAAAATATTTTCATAGTTATTTCTATTAAATTTGAAACACAAAATGTTATTTCTTCCATTTCTTTCTTCATGTGACCTTCCAACTAGTGACACTATTTTGTGTTTACGGTTTTTCAATTACCCTTGCTGGTGAAATGTTTAATAATAGAAATATATAGACTTCAGTAATATTTTAATACAATTAATTACATTGACTTCTATGATTTAATAGAGTGTACAATATGGGCTGAATTATGGACAGAGGTAAATATTCAGCTGATGTATGTCAGTGAGGAGAAGGTCTTAGGAGGATTAGGTTCCTGGTACTATACCCAGTACGACTTAAGAATCTATTCTTCTAACCACCTAGCAATTCAGCAAACAGAGATCAGTGGTGGCAAACCTATGACACACATGCTGGGCTTTTTTTGTCTTTTGTTTGCTTGTTTTTTTTAGTTTTTAGTTATTATGAGACAAGGTGTCGTCTTGTAGTTTAAGCTGGCCTGGATCTCCCGGCGATCCTCTTGCCTCTGTTTCCCGAGTGCTGGGATTACAGGTGTGAGCCGCCATGCCCTATTGGGTTTTTCTTTTGAGACGAAAGATGCTAGCGTGTTAATTATTTACTTATTTTTCTAAACTAAAACTTCAGTATTCAGGTTTAATTGCAGCGTTGGCACTTTACAATAAATAGGTGTGTTTGGGGTTGCAATTTGACCACTCAGTCCCTACAAGATGATTCTTTTTAAGATAACTATGTATTTGTAAATAATTGGTTCCGATGACAACTACTCGGGCACCTTTTCTGTTCAGGTAATACTCGATGTAAACAGGACCAGAAGAAACCGAGACGACTACTGTAAAAGTTGAGAAAGGAAGCTGCCATGGGTGCATGGGGTCCATAGCAGAGCTCAGGCGACAGATAAACACAAAGACATCGCGCATCATGCCTGATCGGTGACTTACCGGCGGTAGTCCAGCACTTTGAAGTGGAACCTAACACCAGGCTGATTTAATAAGCCTCAAGGCTAGGCCTTCAGGCCCCACTGCACCTGCGCAGCCCGGGGTCAAAGGGCAGCGGCCCCAAACGCCTGCGTGTTACTGAGGCCTTCCGCCTACGCAGGCGCTCTTTCCCCGTGATTAACAGGCCGCAGCCAGGGCCGGCCGTGCTGCTGGTGGGGAGTTACACCTTTCCAAGGCTGGACTGGCCGGAGCAGCCTGCGCATCCCTACTGTGTGCCTCCTCAAAGCGCTTGGTAAGTCCGGAGCTGCCACCCACTAGACGCGCGTGAGCCACCACGCCCAGCCACTAAACGCGACCTGTAGTGGCAGGCAGCAGTGTAGCCGAGGCTGGCCTTGACCTCGCAGCGGCCCTCCTGCGTTGACTTCCCTGAGTGCTGGCATTATAGAAGTGCATCACAACGCCCAGCCTCTTCTGATTTCTTGTTCTTACTTTTAACTTTTATTTGCTAGGGGGAGGGCACTCCGTTTTAGTGCCCATATACACCCCAGTTGGAGCTGCTAAAAAAAAATAAATAAATAAGGAAATAGGAAATAACGGGATGACCTATTTTTCAAAATAAGGTCTTTGAAGGAGAACAATATGAACAAATTGACTGGAATAACAGAACAGACTGGGACATGGAGACAGGACCTGAGACACTTGTGTAAAGTTTTCTTAATACTATTACTATCTGTGGAGGTGGACATGTTACTCTTTTATTCTTTATAGGATGCCTGTGAGACGCAAAATGGAATGGGTTTTGGAAAATGGGATATTTATACACAATGGAGTGTGATACTCTAACATACAGAGAATAAACTTGAATCACTTGTGGGAAAAATGGATGCATCTGGAGACCATAATGAAAAGTGAACTAAATCAGACACACAAGTATAAATATTGCATGGTTTCTCTTAAATATGAAACCCAAAATATAAACAGAGAGCAAAATAAAAGAATAGGAAGCAGAGAGATAATTTTTTCTCAAATGGGAAGGAGATCAAGAGATGGAGGGAGAGGGCAAGGAAAGGGAATGGAGGAGTTAATCCACAAGATTGTAATTGTTACATACTGCAGTACTAATGTAACTAAAACAAGCAAACAAATAACAAACTTTGGACTTCTGTTTTGGGGCAAGCTAAATGTGTTAATGTCATGCAGTGCCTACTTTTGGGCTAGAGATAGTCAAGGCCTCCAAGTGTTTAAAATAGTTCAGTTTCAATAAATTGGACTCTGATGACATATGGGCTTTTACTACTTGTTCTGCTGATGCTACCTATATAATTTTGGCTGACTATGCTGCCTCAGTTTCCTTATTTGTAATACTGGATTATATAGTATTATTTACTATGGAAAATTATTAGGAATAAATAAGCAAACATACATTCAGTATTTAGTAGAACACTGATCCATGTTAAATATTCTGTTATTATTATTACTTGCAATTCTTAAATTATTTTCAGATTGTGGACACCCTAGCCTTTTTTTAGAAGTTTGGTTGTCAGAAGAAAATATAGGTAAGCAAGAAAATGAAGAATATAAAAATGTCATAAAAGTGGAAGATATTAATCCTATTATAAACTATACATTTCACAAAGCTAGAAAATTCTTTTTTCCAGTATACTAGAAAAAAATATTATAAAAATATTTTACCAGAGATTGATTTTTAATGATTTCTTCCAAATTCCAAATTATTATTTATGGGAAGTTAATTCAAACTGTGAATGTGTGTGGGAACTGAAGAATGACATTTCTAAAACCTAAATCGTAGTGATTGAAGATCACTTATTCTTTTCTGCTTGATTTTTGTATCTTGACAAATTGATTAATACGCAGATGTTTCCTTACAGTTGATAAATTATAGTGAAGGAAAGCTGTCTGTGAATAGAGTCCCCTTTACATTATCCCAAGATTTTTAAAATTTGGACTCCTTACAGTAAAAAGTATGGATAAGCAAAATGTGGCAAATGTTCACTCTAAATAAGTTTATGATTACCTTAATAACTCATCAGTAATTGAAGTTCCAAGTAAAAATCAACTCATAAAAATTGTCAAGAATGTGGAAATGTGTTCATTTGTATTATACTTTATGTAAATGAACATGAAATAATCATCTAGTGCCAAAATTCTATAATGGTAGAAATTTCAGCTCTGTTTTGTTTTGTCCCCATGTGGAGCAGGGAAAGGCTTATTGGAGCATCCATTATATCTTTAAAATATATTTCTACCTGACAATTACATAAAAACATATATTTTGAAACTATTACTAAAATACAGCTAGTAGGAATAATTTGAGATTGATTTAAATAGATTGTTCCTTTTAAATATGCTTTCTATGGAAAAAGCCTTATTCAAGACCAATTCACTCACTTCTTTTTTTTTTAATTGTCATTCTGATAAAGCCAGTGAGAGTTGAGTCCTAACCAGTAAAAAGTATGTAGAGCTGACTTTGGGTGAAGAAATACACAGCTTGAATCCCTCTTCCTGGATGGTCAGTTTTTCAAGGATGCTTAGATGGATCTCTTGGGGATGGCTTTAGAAGTCAATGAAAAGGACTTCAGAGAAAGGGCAAATAAGCAAGGTTCCAAGGGCTGGAAAATTCTGAAAAGTCTGATGCAGGTACATGTAGGAATTTAATGTATGCATAAAGGAAGAAGAATTTCAAGTGAACTGGACAGGATTTCATCAGTTGTGATAGATAGGTACACAGGGAGGCAAACCCATAATTTTTCAGGAAGCATGGACCAAATGACTAATGCAGGTGAATCTAGGAAATAGGGTAGCTGGGAAGTTTGCAAGGTGAGAGGGGCATGAAAATTGAATATCCTTTGTTATCTTTTTGATTCTTCTATCCTCTGAATCTATGACTGCGGGAGCCCGAGAGTTCATGTTCAAGTTCAGTGTCCTTAATTGCTACCTTTTACCCTGGGTTGGTGCTTTACATCCTCTGTTGCATATTCTGTGAATGGGATAAATAACTTACTTCAGAATAATCTCTCAGGAAATATCAGCTATTAGAGAAAATGTCTGCTCTGTAATGGATGAACAGAGATGTATTCTACCCACACAAAATGATAGAATACAGACATAAGAAGTTGTGTGGAGCTCTCACTATTCTGCTATGTGGCTGAAGTTTAAAAATAGGCTCTTGAGTGAAAGACTGCACACCCCAAAGGTCAGCTGTATGACTCCAGATGAGGGGAGGTACCCAAAGGCAAAAGCAGAGAGGTTAGTGGTTGGGACTGTTAATGTTTTGCAGGGGGCTGGCCCTTAGGATGATGAGAGGACTACGGATTTATAGTGGACTAAATGCTACTGGGTTGTATTTTTAAGTGGCAGATTGTGCTTGCAAAATTCTATCTAAAGAACTGAACTCTAAAACCTAAATACCAACATTCCCCTAGTGTGGGTTCTCTGCCCTCACCCCTCGGCCCACTCTATTGCCTTCCCACGCCAGCCACCACACCCCAGCCTTCTCCCTGCCCCTAATCCTGGAGCCTTGTGGAGAAGCCCTCAGGAAGGCTGGTGCTTGGCTCCGGAGCTGCCTGAGGTTGTCCCTGTGTCATTTCCACCCAAAGCAGAAGTGGATACCAAAGAGGTCATTCCTTCTTGTGGGCTGATCTGATGGCCTTGGTGACAGCAGTGTGCCTGAATGAGGGCAGCAGGATGTGGCAGGAGCCTTAAGTTCTCTTCGGTCCTCTTTTCAAGTTGGATTTTGTCCCGCGTGACCTCTGTACCCTGTGCCCAGAGAGCCAGGTTGGTCGCCTGAAGGTGGGCATTTATCCACCCTGTGAAGACTTTAGAGGGTCCTGGGGCCCAGCCTGAGGCCTCTGCTTTTGCGCACAGTGGGATCCCAGACAGTTGCCCAGTCTAGCTTGGAAAAGGGCGCAGTGATACCGTTATCACATATTTGGAAGCTGACTGAAACGGTGGCCCCTGTGTCCTGCTGTGTGGGTGCTGTGGAAGTTTCTGTTCTGGGTCATGTTCTGGGTGGACCTTGTGCCCCTCACACTCAGCCAGGCGTCATACCCTGTGCTGCGCCAGGAGCACTGTGAACCCCCAGTGGGCGCGTCCCCCAGGGTTTGGGAGCTGTCTTTCCCAGCCGTGTTGGAGATGTGCCCCAGATCAGAAGGCCCGCCTGGTCTGTCACACGCGAGAGGACCCGTCTCCAAGAGAGAGGCTTTACCTTCTCTCTGGTCAGCCTGCACCCACCTCGTGCCACTGTGGACCTTGTCTAAATCTTACTCTTTTCACCCTGACCCAAGACATTGGACCTTTGTCTGACTCTTCTTCTAAGCCCACATGATCTTTCTTCTTTGGCCTTTTGAACTCGAATCTTATATTCTTTCCTTTCCCAGTCCTTAACCTTTGTGCCCATACTTTCACAGCCAGCCTAAAGTCCTTTCTTTTAAGTGCAGCCTTTACCCCCACCTGTCTCAAAGAAAACCACAATGGACAGTATCTCAATAAAAGGGGACTTTATTTCATATGTATTGATTCCCAGCTCAGAACCAAAAGTGGGCTTTACTTCCTATTTTTAGTTTTTATTTTTTTGCTTCTGCTAGTCTCGTCTGCTGACGAGCTAAATTATACTGAAAATTACTAGTAGGTGGTTACGGTAACCTTCAGTCAGCACATTTCTATTTATTTCTCTGTGTATCTATGTGGGTGACCACTCGGTAGCCAAAGTGGCTGCACAGGGCTCTGCTCTTATCTTACGTACCCGTAGTACTGAGCAACTTCCCTGTCTTTCTCCCTCTGTACGAAAAACTGCAACTTGCCCAAGGAGGTGTACTTGGCCGCCAGCTCCCGCTCTCGCTGAGCCGCCCTCTTCATAGCCTCGCGCACCGGCCTCTGTTCCTCGGTGATGGGGCTTGACATGACGGGTTCGGGGACATTGGGTTCCCTCCAGGGTATGGGCTGGCGGCTGAAGTCTTTGATGAGATAGCGGTGATACGGTGGAGGTGGGGAGCTGGGCTGCTTGGGCGCCGCCACAGTGACTGGTGCTCCTCTGTTACTGGAGCCAGCCGATGCTGCCTGGGGCGCAGGCTTAGGTTTCGGAGCCTGAGGAGGTCCGGGCCCCCTGGAGAAGGTGGGGCGTGGCTGGCTGTTGTTGTGGGAGACAGGCTGAGTTGGTCTGATAGGACCCACCCGAGAGGTGCTGCCGGCTGCTGTTTGAGATGGCTGAGCTGTGCGGGTGGCAGCAGGTTGGGTGTGGTGAGCTGCGGAACTCCACTCAGAGGCTGGAGGCCGTGGCCTTCCGCTCACGGGTTTGGCTTGAGGGTTTTCTGGGCTGGGGAAAAGCAGAGGTATTAACTTCACCTGCCCAGGGGGTGGTGGCTCACACAGGGACACAGGCGGAGCTTCAGTGGCAGCAGTGCTGTGTGGCTTCTGGGCGTTGTCCCGAGGGCCCTCGGGACGCTTCACTGCACAGGGGCCCTGAGGCCCAGGTCTGCCCGTTGACCATGTCTTAGGGTCTTTGGTGACACTTGATCCCAGGGGCCGGGAGGAAAAGGTTCCGGCTTTCTTATCCAGCTTTTTCCCGAGGGGGTGGAACACTTGCACCGACTCCAGCATGTGCCTGCCGAGGCAGGTTCGAGGCATTTTAAATGCTTCCTGGCCAAGCATGGGTTGATTTCTCTTGCGCTTTGTGTTGGGAATTCTTGGCATTTCTTCAGTCTTGGCCTTAGGTCTTGGCTGCTTCCTTTCTCGAGGTTTCTTGCTGGTGTTTTCTTTGGTTTTCTTGGTCTTCTCTTGCCCACGGCCCTTATTTTGATTGATTTTTCTGGATGACACTATTGGAGACTTGCTTTTGGACTTGTCAGCCGTGTCCTTAGGACCCCGGTCACTGATTCCTGCACTGAAAATGGTCTCCTGTCTCCCTGACAGGCTTTCAGCAGCCTTCAGCTGGATTTTAGCTTCAGGAGCTCCAGTGATTGGCTCCAAGGCCTTATGTTTGTTCTTCTTCACCTGAGGGGAGAAGTTCTTGGTGATGGCAGAGTTCTTCTGTGCCTGATTCCTATCAGTGACATCGGTGATACCAGCGGCTTGGGCTTCAGTGGCTGTGACCTGGTAGGACTGATCGATACTGTCTAAGGAATGGAGCACCAGGGGAAGTTGAATGTCTTTCACCAGGGTGGTGATGTCTGCCCACCCTGGGCTGAAACCAGTCCCCTTCTTGAGGGCCCCTGGGTTTGGGAGACTCAGGTGGCACTGTCCCCAAAGGGCATCTTCAGAGCTAGGTTTCTCACGCATTGGATACCCAGTGGAGCTCAGCAGCTCCAGAGGCTCAGAGACGGGTAGAGGCGGATCTTGCTTGCCTGGGAAGATCTTGTAGACGTCCTGAGCTGCTGGAGGCTCGCTTCTCACTTCATCCCAGTTCTTCTCCGGTGGCTCCCAGCCAGGGGCCTTGGCCGAGGGATGAGTGGGACTCTGCACTGGAGCACTCTTCAAAGTGTCCCCCAATGCAGCTGGTGGGCTCTGCTCAAGCACCTGACTCTGCTCGAGCACCTGGATACTTGTGCTGTTGCAAAACTGTGTGGATTCTGGAAGTTGTGACACAAACCGTGCCTGCCGCACGGCTTGCCATTCCAGCGATGTCTCTGTCTCTGAGGAAGGTCTCGTCACTGCAAAGGAAACAGGGAGAACATCAGTCCCTGCTGGGTGAGCTGTGCCCCCTTCCTACCAGCGCCGCACTCAGGAGCCCACTGAGAGTCAGCAAGGCCTTTCCGTGGGCTCTTCTTAAAGACCTCACTTTGCTAGCTAGAGGGTTAACTGTTCTTCCTTCTAGTCCCCCAATGTCTTTGTTTCATGGGTTTCCTTTTAGGTCCTAGGGTTGTTCTTAGTCAAAGGAAACACGAGACCGATACTTAGAACAGCCTGTGTTTTGGTACAGTGGTAAGAGTATTTTACTGTGCATAGGGCTCCATCCCAAGCACTGCACACCCTCTACACACGCAGATGTGCAAGCATCCTCACAGCTAGAGCTACTCAAGTGGGGGTTTCTCCTATCAGGGCCAGTCATTGCTCCCCACTCTTGCTGGTCGGAGAACACTTCTTGCCACGGACTAGGAGAGAAAAGGTCTTATGCAAAAGGTGAGCAGGATAGGTACTGAGGCCTGTGCTCTGGACAGAATCTCTGAAATACAAGGTTTTACATGCTAGTTAAAATGAGGGAAATGAAACCATCCTCACCACTGTGCATTCTGAAGTGTCTTCCAGAGGGATCACAGTAATAGAAGAACAAAGGGAATTGTTCATGGAAGGGTGATAAATGCACAGGAGCTCTGTAAATGTGGCCTGCCTCAGTGGGCCCCTAGGCTTCTCTTCAGTGCAGCAGGGTTGGCCAGCGTGGTGTCATGCATTCTCTACTTCCAGAGTCTGGAAGCAAAGCTGGTCTCAGGACTGAAATTCTGCCCATCTCTGTACTTAGCAGTACATGGCAGCAGATTCACCCCTCCTTCAGAGTGTTAACCTGATTCCTTTCCCTTCTGCTCTCACTACCCACCTTGGAAACGTGTTTCCGCGTTGGATTGAACAGATTCAGAATAGTAGGTGTTAGGATAAGTTGATGTTACATTGATTTGCTCAATCTCCTTCAATACTACTATGATCTCTGGCTGAGGGGCATGGGCCCCGCTGGCTGTGCGTGGCACACACTCATATGGTTGCTGTCCTCCAAGCTCGGCAGGGAGCAGAACCCCCTTTGCACCTTGATTGTAGTAGGAGCCGTGTCCCTGGTTCGGAATGCAAAATGATGGTGGTGCCTGAACCAGGCTGGCACACAGCGAGGGGTCCATGGGGATGGTGGTACCGGCACAGGCAGGCATAGATGAGGAAGCAACTGCCGTGCTCTGGTTAGTGGCAGTCACCATAAAGGTCTCAAGTGGTGGATGTCTGCTTCCAGAGCCTGCCCCGTGACCCCACTGCCAGATACCTGGACAGGACACAACCGGAGAGGACACCAGGCTCTGGCTAGTAGCCCTTATAGAGTTACTTTTGCTACAGTGTTGGTAAACGTAGGAATTGGCCATGATGGGTTGGAAGTAGGTGCCGGAAGCCGAGGGCAGGAGCAGTGCTGAGCTGCAAGCTGGAGCCAACACTCCGGAGGAATTCCAGGCACGGCCTGTTAAGGGAGCAGCACTGCTCACGATGGACGGTGAGTGCTGCAGAGGACTGGACATGTCCAGGAATAATGGGGTTGGGAAATTTTCTGTAGAAAACAAGAGGACCATGAAAACATGGGTTAGACTGACAAATTCTCACTGTATTTGAGCACCATTATTATCTATCCTAAGTTTCTTGTATTCGTTGCTGTGATACCAATATTCAGTGAGCTGCCAGCAGTCAGACACTGTGAGATGCCCCTCGGTGCCGGGGGAAGCCTGGAACTCTTCCCAGGAGGTGCCTGTCTCCTGCCTGATCCCCCAAGACCCAGTGCATCTGTCCGTGCATGCTCTGCCTTTGAAGCAGCCTCAGCCCTGCCCTGTGCTGCCCTTGGGCCTGCCCTCACCCCGATGCGTGACCAGAGTGGTGGATTTGAAGCCCTTTGGACCTAGAAGCCCTTAGAGCATGGTAGCCTGTCAGTTGTAAGTGGGAGACCAAGTCTGACTTGCTCAAGTCTCCCGTGGTCCATAGCTGGGACCAGGCCACAGAGCCGATCTCCTGTCAGGACTGTATGCTCAGCAGAGGCCACACGCCAGCGGGAGGGGGACTCTTCACCTGGGTGTTTCTGTCACTCCCTTGCTAGAAGACAGCATGGCTCTTGCCATTATTGTCTGCAGTGTCTCGTTTTGCTCTGTGTAGGGCCTTTGCTGTCTCCCGGGGACCATTTATAGCCCAGGTGGCTGGTGAATTGCATGGGGCAAAAATGGTGTTGTAACTGAAACTTCAGGAAAGTAAACATGATTTACTCTATTGTAGGGAACATGATAAACCACTAAGTAGTGATTTAAAAAAAATTGAGTTTGGGCTAGAGGGTTAGCTCAGTGGTTC
>PVIC010042350.1:0-15841 GCA_004025085.1 Thryonomys swinderianus
TCGTAGGTCAAAAGGAGATTTCTGTTCTGAGACTCATAGGACCAGAAGTCAATGTTTTCTTAGGATTCAGGTTTAAATTTTTCTGAGCTTTTAAGTCAGAAACCAATTGTTCAGTGACTTCTCATGAAAGCTTAGAACAGGAAAAAGGCACTAACTCTCACCCAGCAACACCAGTTGAGCCCTTGTTGTTTGGCTCAGCACTGTGCTAGGGCACTTATATAGAACCTCTCACTTGACCCTCAACGACACTGCTGCCAGGAAATAGTATTCCCTTTTGACCACAGAGAAAAACCTGGATTTGGTATGGTAGTAATTTAACAGAATCTCACCATTGCAGAAGCTGAGCTTGGACCCACGCCCAGATATGCCACCTTCTAGAAGCTCTGAAGTCACGAAGCTGGTGCCCTAATAGAAACTGCACTTTCTCTGGGCTTTGAAGACCCATCTGGATTGTGCTAGTTAATGTGACAGCTGCAGCCTGTGCCCTGAAAGTGGAAGAACCTGGGAAAACTGCCCTTTCCAGAGGCATTTTACCACAGGTGTTCATGGTGAACACCTGAAACCAGGCCTTCTCTATGTATATAAGGAAACCTGGGACCTGAGACAGAGCAGCTCATGAAGAGGAGCAGGGTGGTTCACAGTCAGCCAGGTTCCTCGAGGCACAATGGGGCTGTACCACCTGTTGCTCTGTTTCTCCCTCTCACTTGCCCTGGGTGGTCACCGTGCACTGGCGGCTCCACATGAGCTTGGTGTGCTCCACTGTGGGCAGCAGGGTTTTCAGTTCACCGTTGACTACCTCAGCCAGGACGGCATGTGGCCTGTGTTCATAACTTGGGGTATGTATGATCTCTGCAGCCACAAACTGCCATTTAGCTTCCTGCCTCCGTGCCTTCCTGTAAGCAACTCTGTGGCTGCTGCCTGAGGGCCAGTCTGAGACAGATCTTCCTCTGAAGCCCTCTGCCACCCAGTTCCCCTTCCAGACAGCATCATGGGGGTCAGTGGCCTCACTGTCTGTTCCCTAGCCAAGGTGACTGACCACTGGTGCTTTCGACCTTCTCTCTGTACAGACCAGCAAGGGCTGCCGCATAGGCTGCTGAACAACTCGGACTGTGGCATGTGGGTGAGGGAGGATCCTGGAGGCTCCATGATATTGGAAGCCAACTACAGCAGCTGCTACGTTAAGAAGTGGGTAAGTAGGACTCGGTTGTCAGTAACAGGAAGACCCTTCTGCCACCAGCTGGGCTGATTTCCCCGGGCCATCCCTACAGGGCTCTCATTACAACCTGCTGATCGGGGTAGAAGGGACAGGTACAGCTGGACACATGGAGCTCATGAAGAGGAGGTTACTCAAGTGTCCTGTTAATCTTTCAGGTAAGTCGGAGACCTCAGGCTCTGGGTAAGTGCAGCTGCTTTGGCGAGAGCTTTGGGTCTCCTGCTTGTTCTGCCGTGACATCTGACTCAGAAACGAATGGTTCTCCCAGCTCTTCTCCTGAGCAGGGTGGGGAGCAGTACGACTGCTTGTTTCTCCCTAATCACTACCAGGTGCTATAATGACTAGTACTTGATCCTTGTGGTATGCCTGCTGTGGCCACCTATTCCTGCAGTGCTGGAGTTCAAATAAGAACTAGCCCAGGATCAGGAGCCCTCACCATCAGGAAGGGCAGCAAAGCTGAGCTAGAAAGGAGACTTGACTGATGTCCAAGAGAAGCCATCTTTATCTCTGAGTAGGACACAAGACTCCTACCTCCCAGCTAGGACTACTTGATCCGCTACCTGGGGAATTAGGAGGGAGGATGACACCTACGCCCCATCTGAAAATCACACTTGCTGATCTAAGACCCAATCTCAGTGGGAATGGATTGGATGTAGAATTCACTCCTTACTGCCCACAACTGTCGGGATGGGTGATGCTGAAAAAGTGGAAGTGACAGGAAATCCCACGACAGATATACATTCCATAGAGAAGATAACTGAAGTTACCTGAAGGAAACTTGGGTCCATGCTAAAGCTGGAAGGATCCTCAGGCAAAAAGGACCCCTCCACACTCTTCCTACTGGTCTTGTAGGTATCTCTTCCCTCAAAGAACACAGTTCAGGGACCATTATAAAGTAACTTCCTGTTTACTTAGCCTTTGCTCTAAGGTAATAACCTCCACGTAATGTGAGCAGACATGTTGCAAATATTTCTGGGCATTCAGTGTTCAGGCTTTATTATACAACAGCCTTCTAACTCTTTGTTACTCTTACCCACGTATAGCCCAAGACACCCCAGGTGCTGACCTGTGTACCTCCGTGCCTGTGGAGGATAGACTGCCATGTATGTCTTCTCCAGCTTCCCAAAGAGACTGTGAAGGGCTGGGCTGCTGCTTCAGCCCCACAGGAGAAGCCAGTTCCTGTTACTACAAAAACACAGGTGCATTGTCTGATCCAGCTAAGAGCCCATTATTGGGAAATGCAGAGGAGAGGGCTGGGTTTGCTCAGAAGGCAAACACTAACCACCTGGACACTCACATACAGGTAGTGTCTCCCAGAATTTTTGGACCCTAAGGAATAGCTTTCTACAACCTCCCATTGTGTAGTCTCTGACTCTAAACACAAACCAAATACTCAATGACTTCAAGAAACTTAGGGCTGTGTTAGGCACCTTCTAAGTGATCCAAGCCCTCTACCCCCAACAGCTTTAGTGCTTGATAGTCCGCATTTTAGAGCTTTCCAGGTCTCCCGCTTGTCACAGGTTCTGAATCACACTGCAAGGGTTTCTAATATAAATTCCTCTTGAAGGAGTGATTAGATGCCACACTTCTAAGGTAAGAATTCTAAGGCATATCGGGTGCTAATATCCCTACCCTATAAATAGGGCTGAGAAGAGGCTGTATTGGGCAGACAAGACTCTGGTCAGGGCAGGTTGAGTCTCAGGTTAGCTACAGACACCTGAATTGATTGCCACTTTTCCACTGACTACCAAATCATAGGTTGGGCTGGGGGGGGGTCAAAGCCACTGTCACTGGACTTGGGCCACTGGCCAAGTCACAAGAATAATGAGTTGCCCTGCTTGTTCCTCTGTCACAGTGACCTCACATTGTTCCCGAGAGGGGTACTTCTCCATCGCAGTGTCCCGGGAAGTAGCCTCTCCCCCACTACTCTTGGAGTCTGTGAGCCTGGTCCGTGGGAATGACAGTGGGTGTGAACCTGTGATGGTGACCCGTGCCTTCACCCTGTTCCAGTTTCCATTTACGTCCTGTGGGACCACAAGCTGGGTGAGGAGAACGGGCTGCCTTGGGACTTTTAGATCCCCCTGGCGGTCAGGAGGGAATATCCTGGAGATGAGCCAGGAAGCACTGGTGCATCTTGTCGGGGAGGGTAGTCCTGATGCCTGCTCGAGTGTAGGGCACTCTCAAGGATGGGAGCACAACCCTGAGAAGGCTAGAACTTGTCCTGTGCACTCATCTGAGGCCGTCATGGTTGTTTCTCAGTTACTGCTGTCTCCTAACAAAACGAGGGAACAAGATTATTGTCCTGCACTGTTGGGAAATCGGGAGGGTTGCAGACTTCAGCACTCAAAGCTCATACCTGTTCATTTTGTCACAAAGACAAAGCAGTAATCACAGGCTCAACATGAGATTTGAGCTCTTGGCTGTTCTCAAGGGATGGGAAACGCCTCATCAAAGCAAATTCAGGGAAGTGGTACCTGGCTAGCAGGCATCACAGACCCCTCTTTGCTCACTCCCATAGGTCACTGGAGACCAGACAGTTTATGTAAATGAGTTAATTGCCCATAGAGATGTGCGAACTTGGGATCGGGGCTCTATCACGCGTGACAGCACCTTCAGGTAAGCTCTTAATCCTCCCACTCCCCTTAGTCCTTAAAGCCAGAGTTCTAGGGTAGAACCCACAAACGAGTGGAGAGAATGTTTGCTAGCCTTGCTTACCTTGACTTGAAGCTGAGTTGGCACCATTTCTGTCTCACACCCACCTGGCCTCATGCGTTTTCATCTAACTGGGTTTTCTTTGCTCATTACTGGCCTTATCTTTGCCATGATCTGAGCTATAGTGAAAAGAATCCCTGAGACATTTCTGTAGCCAGATCTTGCACTTAACTTTTTTGTTTTTTTTGCATCACTGAAGCTTCCAGTGTGACCATAACCCTCAGGGTTAAGGTAAACATCTTGCACCTTCAGGGCCCTGGTGTGATGGTTCATGTGTTTGTCTCCAGCCTGATTCTGACATAGTCCCCAGCTTGACTGTTACCCAACCCCAGGCTGCTTCCTCTTAAGGCACTCAAAAAAGTGCCTGCAGCTCCTTATCTGCTTACTGTTGCAGGTTTTTGCCTCCCTTCACATATCTCCATATGGTCCCTACCACTTTCCTTCATATCAAGTCACCTGTAAGATACTTTCTGACCCTTTCTACAGTAGACACCTGTTTTGTCATGGGATCACGTTTTTTTTTTTTTTCTCAAACAGGTCCAACTTACATATTAGTCGGACTAAACTTCTAGCTTCACAGAGAAGCCAGGAACCATGTTTATCACTTAATCCTGCTCAGGAGATAAAAATCCAAGTATGTATGGCCAACCAAGCTAACAAGCTAAAACTGTCTTCCCCAGGCTTCAGGTCAGCTGCAGCTATTCGTCAAACAGTAACACATTGCCAGTTCATGTCCAGGTGTTTACACTTACACCGCCTCTTCCCAAGACCCAGCCTGGACCTCTGATTCTAGAACTTCAGATGGCCAAAGGTAAGAGCTGTTAGGCTGGCACACTTGGCCTACAATGAAAAATCTTCATTGCTGGGCATTAAGACCCTAAGTTGGTCACAAGATGTGTGTACAGGTGTTCAGTGGGCATAAAGTGACTTAAAAGTTGCTAGCACTAAATTTACTATGACTCCTTGATCTTGTGCAGATAAGTATTACAGCTCCTACTACGTGGCTAGTGACTACCCAGTAGTGAAGTATCTTCGGGATCCAGTCTACGTGGAAGTGGCCATCCTTCACAGGACAGATCCCACCCTGGGGCTGCTTTTACAACAGTGCTGGGCTACACCTACCCCTGACCCCCTGCACCAGCCACAGTGGCCGATCCTGGTAAAAGGGTAAGTGGCTACCTTATACCTGTACAAGTCCTTCACAGAAACACCTTCTGACCCTGATGTCTTGACTTAGCTGCCCCTACACTGGAGACAACTACCAGACGCAGAGGATCCCTGTGGAGAAATCGCTGCTATTTCCCTCACACCACCAGCGCTTCAGTTTCTCAACCTTCAGCTTTGTGGACTCTAAAAGGGCAAAGCAGGCTCTGAGTGGACAGGTAAGATTCCTCTTTATATGCCCTCTTAAGTACGCTACAAACCACTCTCTGAACTATTTCCCCAAACTACCACAGCTCAGCTCAGGAGGCCCTTGGGAGCCTTGGCAGGCTGGATGAGGGCTCATATGCCATCCTAAGACCAATTCTACCAAGATTCCTTAGAGCTGGGCTGGGGATTTAGCTCATTGCCTGCCTTGAAAGCCCAAGGTTGGGACTCAACACACCTGGTACCAGAAGACACATACAGAACATCATACAGTTGGAGTCCTACTGTATATAGCCTTCTAATATTGCCTGAAAGCTATCTCAACCTCTTCCTGGAGAGCAAGTAGGCTGAAAATGGTGGCAGGTGGTACTATATCATGATCTGAGTTCCTCTGGTTCGTAGGTGTTTCTGCACTGCAGCACAACTGTGTGCCAGCCTGCGGATAAGCCATCCTGCACAGTAACCTGTCCTCCTGCCAACCGTGAGTGTCCCAGCAGCCCATACTAATGGTCATACCCACATGAACCTTGAGCTCCATTTCTTAGCCTCAAGAGAAATAACTCAAAGTGAACTCAATCTCCTTAAACAATCTAAAGGTTTACAATCCCTTAAACCATCTAAAGGTTTACAATCCTTTAAACCATCTAAAGGTTTGAAACACCTTAAAATGGGGGCAACTAGATTACCAGAAATGAGTCTCTTAAAATGTGATCTATAAATACTAAAGTGATTCAGCCTTGGCTTGTTCTACATGAATCCTAATTAAACTAAAAGGCATACTAGTCCAGGTGTACACCTGACTCACTGCCTGACACTCCAACCCTGAGAGTACTGAGAATTGAACAAAGCACTGAGTTACCCTCCGTGTACTCATTTAGATGTCTTGAGATAAGATCTCACTTGAAGTTGGCTGGAGGGGGCTTGAATTTCAGTTTTACTTCCAACACATCCCAAAATATTATGACCACTGGTAACGTGCCACAGTGCAAAGCTCATCTAGCTTAATTTAGTAAAACTACTGCCTAGTTCTCAACTCTAGGACCAACCTGAAAGCCGGCAGCATGCCCCACAAGCCCAGGATAGAACTATAGACGTACATTCTACCTGCCCAGACCCAAGGTTTCCAGTATAAATGGGCTTCTGTCAGGTCTCATCTGTTGCATGTCTCCTCCCTTGGCTGGATTCATTGTTTCTGTGGCTTTAAGACCTTCCCAGTGTAAAATACTCATGAAAACTTACTATAAGGCATCACCTAGAATACTTAACCCACTCCAATCATACATAGTACCATTACCTTCTCAAGAACTACATCATATTAGTTTCTTGAGATCTTATAACTGACAGGTAGCAGGATGAAAGCAATGTGCCCCCCCCCTTCCTGTCTTAACACCTTCCCTGTGATAAAAAAGTGACTGAGTTAAAATCAAAGCATCCCTTAGCAGGGGAGGGTCACAGAAGGTTTTTCCTGATCTGTGTTCAACTTCTGATGCTGAAGTTATATTAAATAAAAGATTTGTAGACATACATGAAAATGTTTGAGAAATACTGGACACAAGTCTGTGCATTGAGACAGCCTTGTACCATAATCCTATCCAAACCCCATAGGTGCAAAAGTTTTTAACAAGTGACTTAATCTTTCATACAGGGAGAAGAAAATCTGACTTGTATTTTGAAAACAGTACTGCCAGCATTTCTAGCAAGGGCCCCATGATTCTACTCCAAACTGCTGAGGATTCTTCAGAAAAGCCTGGTAAATCTACAGGTGAGTAGAGAACACTAGTTACCTGAACCACAAAACAAAAGCTATGTCCTCCATTTCTGAACTTGGCTCAAATCCAGCAGTCCTGACACAGAATGACCTGGATGGTCCTAGCAACTGCTAATGTACCTTTCCATCCCCCAGGTGCCCCTGTGGATCCCCAAGCTCTGTGGGTGGCAGGACTTTGTGGCACCTTCGTCATTGGAGGCTTGTTACTATCCTACTTGGCTATCAAGAGACAAAAGTGAGGTACTCGGACCGAATGTATCAATAAAGGTAGACTATGATTCCAGCAAGTGCCGAGCTTTTTACTTCAAAGGGTAAAGTGAAGGTAGAAAGAGCCAATCGGCTTGTGGTGCCTTACTTTCCCCGCCTAGGGTGAAACACAATCTTGTCAAGGTTTTCCATGCCTGAGTAAAACAAACTTGAAAATTCAACAAATAGAACTAGATAGCTTAGACACAACAGGTTCCATAAACTCAGGAGGATGGGGTTATAGGAAACTTTGTGAGATAACAACCAAAGAGACGTGTCTCATCACTGGTAAGCTAAAGGTGTCGGTAGGGAACAGAAAGGGGATGTGACTGGAACCTCTGCAGCTGTAGTCTCCTGTTAACAGCACAATGAATTAATAAAAAGGAAACAAACGAGATTTGAAAAAGCTGCACCTGGGCCTGATCTATGCTGCTCTAGGGAGCAAAGATGAAAGACCACACTTCATTCTGAGTATGTGCAGAGTAAGGAATGTGGAGTAAAGAACGTAGGATCTCAAGGGCAGTGGCTTTGCTAGGTCCTAGAATAATGAAGTTCCTAGGGTGCCTCCATCTGGTGTAATTCTGCCCTGCACTATCACAACATAGACTCCTGGCGTCTTTGTTACTACAGACGAAAGCCATTGTGTCCCTTTAAGCAGGAAAACTCAGCTTAATAATGCAGATTTTATTTTTTCCCCAAAATGATACAGTTGCTCATGACATACCTCCTTCTTACTTTACATGCTAAAAGTGAGCACACCGAACAATGGCTTGTCCCTATGCTTAACTGGTTCAGTTGTGACTAAGTTCTTCTTGAAGGGCTATCCCTTACTGTGGTTAGGGTAGAAGGGGCACAGTTTTCATCCAACTGCTTTGAGTTGAGAGACAGATTGATGTAGGAAGACTCCAGTGTGGGGAGGGAACATCCAGGGAGCTGACCTAATAAGCTTTCAGTGAAAGTCATGTAAATTAGCAATAAAACTTGTTCATGAAGTACAGCTGGTAGATACTGACTTTTAATAGTCTAGCACACTTTTCGGTATGATCACTTGGAGTTTGCTTGTCTTTTCACTATACCAAAAATTTTTAAGAGAACAGCAGGCTTAGTCAATGTATAAGCAATAAAGTAGTTCGGGGGGGAAAATACACTTAGTCACTATTTCAGTCCCTTAGAAACAATTTCTGTGACTTGTTTCTCAGAGCTTGTACTAAAGGGAGATTTCCCAAAAGGTATTCACCTATAATAAAATTGGTTCACAGATAAATGGCACAGATATTGGTATCTTTCCCCAGGCTGCTAGCTGATCAAAATGCTAAGACTGATTTTTACAAACAGTATTGTGTAGTTGCATTGTTACTGCAATTAAAATTTTTATTGATTTTTTTCAGCCAATTTTATTATACATGAATACCTATTAGGAAAAATTTTTGAAAGATAAAATACTGAACTCAGAATGGTGATACGATTGCACAGATGAACAATATATAAAACTAGAGTACATGCAAATATATTTGGCCAAATTCTAACCCTTTTATGATACTTGGGTTTATAGTTGCATGTAAGTTGCACCAGTCAAAAACCTGTAGGTCTATTGACATTTCTTGTGATCAGAATTGGGAATGAAAGTGTTTATATACCTTGTAAGTTGCTCCTTTTTTAACCATAAATCTATTTATCTTCTGCTGGGGGTGTCATCTTGGTCTTGGACCTCGCCATGGATTTGATTTGTTACACGTGGGATAGGTTGCTCAGGTGCAGCTGGCTCACTGCTCTCAATTGGGGTGCTGTTCGCAGTCTCAGATGGTGGGGCTCCACCAGTATAACCTATGTTTGGATGCTGGGGGCAGCCACAAGGTTTCATATTTGTCAGCACACAAGCAAAATCCTCCTCTCAGTTTAGCAAGGTAGTAGGGCTGCTCCATGTACCTGTTCGGATATCCTTCCAAAGGACCTGGAGTTTCTGTGTCTTAGCAGTAGCATCTATATGCCAATGGAGCCCAGCAGGTAGTAGTGTAGAACTTGGTGCAGGATTATAAAACCAGATACAAGGCCGGAGATCTAGCTCAGTGGTTCCGGTGCCTGCCTCACAAGCGCAAGGCCCTTAGATCGATCCCCAGTAACCACATACAATGCTGGGCATGGAGACTCACGCCCACCAGCCATCATATCACATACCACAGTGCAGGGCATGGTGGTTCACGCCTGTAATCCCAGCACTCGGGAGGCAGAGGCAGGAGGATTGCTGAGTTCGAGGTTTGCCTGGGCTACATAGTGACCTGAGGGCCAGCTACAAAGTGAGACCGTCTCAAAAAAAAAAAAAATACAAAAACTAGATTTAGATTAGTTTGTGAAGGCAGCTGACTTGGCTCTTGAGATCCATGTTTCAGTATAGCGTGGGTTCTTTCTACTAGGGCTTGTACTTGTGGATTATATGGGATATCAGTACTATGCTTAACATGCCAAATTTTTGGAGAACTTTATTAACATTATGGACCATTGTGAGTCTCAATGTTTTTGGACATCCCCTAAGTGGCAAAGGCAGACAAACAGCATTGTTGCACATGGTGCTGTTTCTCAGCACAGTGACACATGGCATGTATGTGGTGTGAAAATGTGTCTACAGAAACACGGACAAACCAAAACTTACAGAAGAGGGGACATGTGTCAGATCTATCTACCAAATCGTCCTACTGGCTAGGCCTTGAGGGTTAGTTTCCCTGGGGAATGGGTGGTACAATCTGCTGCCAACTCGGACAAGTCCTGACTATGTCATGCCTGAGCTTGAGCTAGTTGAAAATCATGTTCTAGTGCCTTAAAGTTCTAATGGAAATAACTAGGTGATTCCTTAGCCTGATCAACAGCAGTAAGAAATCCTATAAGCTGATCTACATGTGAATTGTCACATGAAAGCCCAGGAAGGACTGGTATGTGATTGGATATGTCCAATATAAAAGGGAGGAGTTCTTTAGCATATAGCCCTCTGTAATCTTAACAAGTTGAGTAATTTAGGTTCCAGGATAGAGTGAACCATACCTCCCTCCATTCTCTGGGCTAAAACTAAGTAATCAAAATATTAAGGGGTTGGGAAGGGAAGCTAACAATTGTAAAATAGCTAATAACTCTGAGCATGGAACAGAAAGATCAGATATAGGTAATACATAGCTAAAGGAAGCACTCCACATTGCTGTTTGGCCCTTAGAGGAGCCAACAGTGAAATACATGGAGGCATTTCATAATGGCTGAAAGTGAGCAGTCCTGGGGAGAATAAATTCATGTGTGCAAAAACAGGATCAATAGGGCAAAAATGATTATCCAGTGAAATCTGCAGAGGCTACTTGCAGACATAAATCAAGTGGTGGCAGCATCTGTATTCCAGCCTTAGCAATTGGAATGACACATTGAGGATCACCTCCAAATAGTCAGGTACAGTTATATCCCAACAAAGCTACTTTTGCAATTTGCACTAGACATAACTCTTGAGATTTACTAACAGGTTAGACAACCATTTTATGAGAATACACCTGTTTCTTATAGCACTGTCCTATTAAACCTGTAGATAAATGAGTGTTACACACAAACTGAATGGTTTATATGGAAAACCCTGCTGGTTATGTATGATTTGTTCTATTAATTGTGACTCCGTTTGTACCCCAGGAGTTAACTTTGGAGAATTAAGATCAGAATCTCCCTATTACAGTTCACACAAATTCTGCAATGAAAAAGTTGGTATCCCTATTTTAGGCCTAATCTAGTTAATAATCACCTAATAATTTTTGAAAATCATTGTTATTCTTCCTAAATTGTATTTTTTGTGGCTTAACAGACTGCTCTGATAGCAAAGTACTCAGGTGACTAAGGCTCACATAGTTGGAACTTTTTTGGTGCTATACACAATCCAAAGCATAGTAAGTCCTTTCAACAGCAAAGGCCTGTAAAAGTAGCTGTTGCGTACGTAAAGAAATTGTCATATACCTAATTGTGTTAAATATACAGTAAGAAATAACTCATGAGTAGCTTAAAGTCTGCTACAAAAAGCTGACACGATGTGGGACTGTTAGACATTCCCTGAGGTACCACAGTCCACTGGAAGTGTTCTATTCACTCTTTAAAATTTATACTTGGTACTGAAAAAGAAAATCAAAGTCTGTCACTTGGACACACAAGAAGGTTGGAGCACTTTTTAAAATCTCATTTCTGGCGTTGCCACTCAGTTTGGTAAACTATTGGAATGTCCCACACTAGAATGAGGCGTAACTGCCTGGAGGTCCTACAACAAAGGCTACTTGCCTGACCTTTTAGGAATAACAAAGATGGGTGGGTTTCAAGGGCTCAGGGGTGGTTCTAAATGCTTCTTAAATTGGTCTGATAGAAACTGCCCTAAAATAACTTCTCTGTTAGGGGTTATTGATTAACCCAAATGGAGTCATTTGGTTTCCTTCATAAAGGCAAAGCTGTTTTGGATGGAGAAACTTCTTCCACAGCCCCAAGTAAAAATTTTCTGTATCCTATTCTGAAGTGATTATTTCACTCTTCTATAGGCTGCATTCTGCCCAGAAGCTGCTTGCCTAATCCTTTTCCCAGCTCAAATCCCATTTTAGACATTGGTTGAACCATTCAGGCCATTTAGACAGCAAAGACATGGAGCTTTGTAATGTCATTTGGCATATGGGCCGACTTTTGCTAAACCTCTTGAAATAAACCTCGAATTTCTGGCTTGAGGATCCTCTCAATCTTGAAGGGTATTTTAATTTTGCTTGAGGCAAGAACAACAATTGTGCAATATCTCCTTGTTAACGCCAAGTTCTGTGCAACAGGAACAGTTTATTTACAATCTGAATAATAGCCAGGATGACAGTAATGCCAAAGTTAGAATTTGCCAAGTATCAAACCAGTTGTTCTCAGTGCAGGGCCCATGATTTCCTGTGAGGATGGATGAAGGAGTTTTACCTCCCCGCAGGTGAACTGAGTGGTGGGAAGATGTAATCCTGAGCTGAGTGCTACTCTGATGAGGAAAGAAATGTCCCTCCACACACCAGCACTGTCTGATTTTTGTTCTCATGCATGGGTATAGCTCAGACTAGTCCCCTGCCCCAATATCTTACTGTTTCCTAGGCTTGGAAATGTATGATTTGTTTTCCTAGAGTAATGTGCCGTCCTTACCGTATCTGGAATGACAGACCTTAGCCCAGTGAATGCCTTTAGGCAGTGAAGCCAAGTGGTAGCTTTCTTTGATGCCTAACTCAGTGGCTCCAGGTCAGCTTGTAAAGACACTTTGACTTTAGTTTTTTTCTGAGATGCCCCACTTTCCTACAGTTAAAACATTTTAAGGCATTACGTGGACTGCGTAAATGTTGGGAGATGGCTTGGGCCATCAGAGATGAATTGTATGAAGGAGAACCAATATCTTGACAAACTTTACTATATGCTCCACAACTGTTAGAATAGTGTACAAGATTTACCACCTGTTTACAATCCTGATTAGCATTCTTATTGGCTAGTTGTAAAATCAGAATATCTGCTGGAGAAGTGCTATGTCTCCTAATTACTTGTAATCGGACTATAAAGTTTCCATCTACCCTTGTATGACCTGGGTAAAAGATTGCGTCAGTGTACTGTCAACTGGCACAGAGGCCCAACTGTCTGCATGAGGTCCTCTAGCTGGCAAGGGTAATGCTGGGCAATCGGCTTGCTTGTTTAAATCTGAAAATTCACCATTACCAGATAATTATAACAAAAGTAACCTCTCTGACCTGAGCATCTCCCTGGGCACTCTTGTGAGCCTATTCCCTAATTAAGGAAAGGAATTCCACTTCCAAATGGAGTTAATAGGCAGGGGCAGGCAAGTTTTTGCAATATGAAAAATAAGCGGAACCAGAGAATAAATCTGAAATATGTTGTCCAGCAAACCCACTGTGTAAGTGCTCTAGACACCATTCAGCACACTTCACCTGGGTCGTTGGGGTCAAGCAGAAGTGAGGTAGGAACGCCCAAAGGGTCTGGAACTGCCTTGCCCACTGTCAGAGCCTTTTCCCAGGGTACCGAGGTAGGGAGTGGCCTTTGGAGTGGGCTTTAGAAGGGGAACAATTGAGGTCTTTGTGTGACACCTGAGGAGGCTGTGGAATTAAAGTACCCCTCAGATAGGGCTGAACCAGCCTGCTGCAGTGGAGTAGACGCCTCAGAGAAGCAAATGGGTGATGCTGAAGGAGGGAGTGGGTGGAGGGGAGCGTAGCCCCTGTCTCCTGAAGTGACAGAACTTAAGAACAGAGTGAGCTGAGGCCCAAATGGTTAACATTTGAGAGAAATGACAATCTCCTCTTCACCTGGCGTCCTAGAGAATGGTTCCCAGATGTTCTTGCACAAAGTTAATTGTCCTCTCCCTGGGAAAAGATGGGACATGTATTTCGACATCTTTTAGCAGCTTTATCACATTGTTCTGGTACCAGGTATATAGCCTGCTTTAACAGTGACTTAAGCAATTTGACAAAGTTACTCTGATCTAATGACAGATTCACCCATATTTTTAACTCAAAGATTTTTGCCCGCCAGAGACAATTACCACCAGTGTCCCCCATCCACATCTGGAAATTGTCCTGGGAGATCCATGTGCTGTCTTTTTACTCCAACTGTGTCTCAGGCGAATTCACCAGTGAATCTGAATTATATCCATCCATACTGGGCACCAGATGTAGGACACATAGAAAGTAGAGGTAACTAGAACCTCTGCAATTAAGTTCTGGCCTCCTGTGAGCTCAACAGGACAAGATGAATTAATAGAAATGAGATTGAGAGAAGCTGAGCTTGGGCCTGACCCATGCTGCTCCAGGCACCAGAGACAAAAGACTCGAGCTTTTTACTCGGTACATTGGGAGTGAGGAAAGTAATAGGGTCACTCAGAGGCCAGCACATTCAGAACGTCAGGAGTAACAAAGATAACAGGTCACTCAGAGGTCAATTGCTTTTGGTACATCTTAGAACAATGAGAAGAGTCCTGGGGTGTCTTCAGCTGGAGGTGTTCTGGCCTGGAGCATCAGGCATGCAGGCCCATTAGGGCCTTTGTTATAACAGGAGGCAGTCGCTTAAATTAATAGTTAAGGGGGCAGGGATTTAGTTCAAGTGGTTCTGTACCGAAACTGGAAGCATAAGGGCCTGAATTCAACCCCTGTGCTGCAAAAAAAACAAGATTGGTGGGAAAGTGTTTTGTTTTGTTTTTTCTGTAAGTCTTTTGAGACAGAGTCTCGCTTTGTAGTTCAGGCTGACCCTATGCTCACTGTGTAGCCCAGGCAAGCCTGGAACTCAGCAATCCTCCTGTCTTTGCCTCCCGAGTGCTGGGATTACAGGTGTGAGTCACCATACCCCCACACTGTGGTATGTGGTACCAGGGATTGACCTTGCACTTCTGAGGTGGACTCTAGAAACGCTGAGCTAAATTTCTGGCCCAGGGAAAATTTCTTTCTTGATCTACTTCTCAAAGGAAATGTCCTCTCATGCTCTGAAAACTAACTGTAGGTAAGAAAGGTTTCCCTATTTCTCCCTTCATTTCTTCAAGGGAAAAAATGCCTGGGTTGCTTAAGATTTTAGCATAAGTTGCTTTGGGCTCTAATGGTTGCTTTCTAATTAAGCTGATCGCACTTCAAACTGTTTTATTATTGGACACTACCCTCACTCGATTCAAGAGAGTTTCATGTGACAGCAGCTATGCCTACCCGGTGCCTGTTGCTTGAGTTTCATGGCAGTGAAATGTTCAACGTTCACTCCCAATGTCTAGAGAATTGGATTGAAAGGTCAAGTATCTCATCTAATGTCAGTTGGTCAACAAAATTTAGCTACGTTTTGAACCTGAATATAATTTTAGAATTTGGATTCTCACCTTCATACGGTGCTAAAAATATTCAGCAATCCAAGTAGACCCGCTTCCAGTAGGAAATGGTTTTGTTTCGTGGAAATCCTTCCTAGGTTTGCCTGACTGGTAACTGAAGGGACATAGCTGTGCTGCACACAAAGGATGTTGATGCAGGAGAGTTAAGGCCTAACTCCCCAGCTGAAACGCGAGTTCGTGTTCTCTAAAAATCGAAGAATGAATTTTAGGAACGATGGAGGTTTGAGTAGGGAAATTTTATTGAGAGAGAAAGCTTCTGCCTTAAGAGAGACAGAAGGGGGGCCCGGAAAGTGGATAACCCCCCTACCTCACTTTTTAGAGGGCTTTTATGGAGCAAAGCCATGAGGTGAGGCAGGTCTGAAATAGGGGGCTACCAATAAGATTTGAAAGAAATGGGCAAACTGTGACTAACCAGTGGGTAAAGGGCAAGCATAGTTACTTCAGCAACCTTTTGATTGAATAGGGTCCATTGAGAAATCAGACCCTAGAGGGTCTTGCTTGTCCAGAGACTCCTCCAGGTGGTTCAAGGTCCTGCCCATTATCTGGGGATTTTGCAATTGTTGCATTCCAGGGAGGGGCTGGATCTGGATTTTGACATTTCATCCTGGGAGAGTGAGGTCTGCTGGTGACTGCTATCTGGAAGTGTAGTTCCTCATTT
>PVIC010042351.1:0-15834 GCA_004025085.1 Thryonomys swinderianus
GGAGCTGCTGGTTCCAGTCCGCCCGCCGCTCGTTCCCCAGTCCGCTGGAAACACGGCACGGCGGGTCTAGAGCTGCTGGGTCCGGTCCGCCCGCCGCACGTTCTTCAGTCCGCTGGAAACACGGCATGGCGGGTCTGGAGCTGCTGGGTCCGTTCCGCCCGCCGCTCGTTCCCCAGTCCGCTGGAAACACGTCACGGTGGGCCCGGAGCTGCTGGGTCCGTTCCGCCCACCGCACGTTCTTCAGTCCGCTGGAAGCACGGCACGGCGGGCCTGGAGCTGCTGGTTCCGGTCCACCCTCTGCTCGTTCCCCAGTCCGCTGGAAGCACGGCACGGCGGGCCCGGAGCTCTTCACTAGTTATTTCTACAAAAGTTCCTGTTAGGATTTTGATTGGAGTGGTTTAAATCTATTTGACAATCTGCTGATAACTGAGGTGTTTGTGATGGTGAATCTTCTAGTCTGTGAATGTAATTTATCCCACTATTAATTCAAATCTTCCCCAGTTTCTTCAATAAATTTCTGAACTTGCCTAGAAGCCATGTACACGTCATGAGATGTGTTTGTAACTATTTAGTGTTTTTGATACTGTAAGAGAATATTAAAATTCATTTGAATTATTTTGCTATTATAATATATATATATATTTATATAGATCTTTTATCTTTTAAATTTCTACATTCAAATACAAATGGGATCTGTTGTATTTCCCTTGTACTGTTAACCATATAGAAATGATTAGCCACTGTTTTGCCAGTCTTTGTGTTTTATGATTTAAATTTTCCTGTGTGCATACTGTAGGATCTTTAGTATAATACTGACTAAACAAAATGCTTATGTGTAGTATGGCCTTTTCATAACGGCATCTGTAAGTTTTTATTGCTGTTTTTTTTTTGGTTAAAATTTCTTTCATTTTCCCATTGTTTTTATTCTTTTTAAAAAATTATTCATATAGATTATTTTTCCTGAAAATATAGATACTATATTTTAAGTCCTCTAATAGTAATAAATCATATTTATTGATTGAATTGAATTTCTTTAATAACTCTAATTTCTGAAATACATGATTTTGCATTTGATTTATGTTTATGAGAGAGGTTGTTATTAGATTCTGTAATAACCCATAGACTACATGTTTGCAAACTCAAGTGTAGGAAGTTAAATTATTAGCTCTGGGGATGTAATGAGGGGAAGGGATAAATATGATTCTGAAAGAAAATAAAAGAGCATGTATATAAGGGGTGGGGAGGTGTGGGTGTGTAGGGATATGGGTAAAAATGATAATTGACTGTGTCATATATAGGTACAAATTCCCCAATGTTATGTGTGATTGTGAGATGTATATAAATTGTACCAATAAAGAATTCAATTAAAAATACTAATAATAATTAGCTAAAGCCACACATGGCAAATGATTCAAAATGAGGAAATCGGATTCAAGAATCTATTTCCATAATATCAAATTACTAAAAATTTTTTGCTGCTTACAATGTTTACAGAGAGTGATATAGGAATATGCTATTTCTTTCTGCCCAGTTTCATATAATAAAGATCCTACATTCATATTTTCCTAGGAATTGTATCACTTTGTCAAGATTTTTTTCTTTCTCTTTTCTACTCTGTTTAACAAAGCCCTAAATAGGCTATTGTCCTTTCTCCTTCTTTTTGCACATCCCCATCCTCTCATTGTTCTGCAGCCCCATAGATTGCTCAATGCTTTGTGAGCAAGTTTAAGCTCACCTCCTCTGTTAGAGTAATTGTATGTATTTCTGTCATTTCCCCATCACTGAGATGCAATACCAGAGACCTGAAAAGTAAAGAGGAGTACTTTGTTTTGGTTTAGGAGTGCGGTCCATGGTTGGCTGGCTACATGGCAGAAACAAGATGGTGGAAGGTTGCAGAGGAGAAAAAGGTGCTCCATCTGTGGCACCCAGGAAGAAGAGAAGGGAGGGCCAGAGACAAAAATATACACTTTCCAAGTCAGGCCCCTTATTCACCCACCTTCAACCAACCCCCACATCCACCACATTCAGCCACTGAACTCACCACTGCATTATCTGATGAGTACAACACCCACGATCCAATCACCTCCAAACATCTGAGAATTTTGAGAGATGTTTTGATCTAAAGCCTTGTGGCATAAGTGGTGGCTTGCATATTAGTGACTTTCTTCTTACAAATATGTGTTGGATGAATGAATACTTAAATGCATGAATGACTTTACAGGTATCACAAGTTCTTTAATTTTTCAGAAATTTTTCTAATTATTATTTTTTCTGTGAATGTAATTCTGGCACCTCCAATCTATTTCTGATGAAAGGCAAGCTTGAAACCTTCACCATTACCCTCTTTGTATACCAATCACCAATGAAAGTGTTGATAGATATTTAACACCTCATGAAATACATCCTGGTTATGCCCAAGGTAATTTGGAGGTGAGAATATTAAACATTTGCTGTAAGATAAGCTTCTGTTGTTTGTTTGTGGTGTGGGGAGTTGGTAATACCCACTTTATGCAATATGCTTGAAAAATGAGTACATAGTTGTTGATATTGAAGTAAGATCAGCAGCATCATGTGTGATTTTTCACCTCAGTGTATGCCCCTTCACCACCCTATCTTTCTTTCCTACCTAGCTCCAAAACAAATGTAAGAAAGGGCATTTACCTAAGTGATTTCTGTGGCCAAAGTAATAATTGTAATTTATGAGATACACTTGTGATAGTCGTGAACGTTAAGTGGAGTAGATTGTCTGGGTGGTTTGACTTTGATTTTTAATTATAGGTCAACTCAGTTTAATTCCCTACTATGACACTTCATTCTCCTTTTTTCTTTTACAGTAAAAGCTAAACGTACAGTGAACTAACCTTTGAATGTCATCCTGACTTCCAGCAATGAGATATGTGGCTCTGATCCAGTACTTGGCCCACTGAACCCTCAGTTTTCTACTGTGACCCATAGGATTTCTAATAGTCTTGATGCATATAAAATACAATAACATCACTTATTAAAGGGACCAGTTAGAGAACCTATGAGAAAATAAATGTTTTAGTCATCAGTGTTATAGCTTTCTGTTAGAGAGAAAGAGAAAGAGGGATAATGTAAGGATAAAAACAGTCATATTTCTTTTAAAAATATAATATAGCCCTGGCTTAAAAAAAAAAAAAAACAAACACTGGCTAGTCTCCCAAACTGCCTACTTGGGGCCCAGAGTAGGGTCAGTCAAATACTAAGTCAGGTTTTATAAGTTCTATACTTACTGGTTTCAGAATCTACGGATCTCCTGCACACAACTCTTCCTCCGCGTGGGAGTTTCTGGCCTCCAGCAAGTGTGGTTTTGGGGAAGGAAGGAGTAAGGCAAGGTACAAACAAAGATGTTTGGGTAATGTCAACAGCATGAATGAGCGCTCCACTGTCTGGGGCAGCGTACTGTGCTCTGGAAGCCAAGTGAGTACAGCCTAATTAATGGAGATGGAGAGAAAACACTAAGTGGAAGAACAGATAAGAACATAGGGGCTGGATTAGGTGAGGGTCTCTCTATAAAACTGATCTTTTAGCTTTCATGTGCAATGTCTCTCAATCTCAGTAGTGGGAGACAAATCCAAGCATAGTGCTATATGTGAGATGGATCTTTCATCCACTGCCAAAGGCTTCTTTCCAAGTTCCAACTCTTTCTGGGTGGCTCCTTCTTACCCAATTGTAAGGGATGTCCCAGGAGGTCCCCAGACTTTAAAAGAGAGCTTCATTGTTAGACCTGGCTAATTTATCAGATAAGCTTAGTCATGTCAGAATCACATTGTTAGGGATAAGGGCCACATACCTGTAAGTACATCCTTATCATAAGAGAATCAAACTGTGATGTCTCCAGGAATGTATATGCCATCTAGAGTTTTGGCTTCTAACTAGAAGTTAAAGATATTTTACATGAGGTTAATGCTTATGTCTTTCAACAGAAACTTGGGTTTTCCTTGACTCCTTTTCTATCTGCCTGTGGACCCATGAGTCCTAATCGACCTTACTACTCTGTCAATGGAGATTAAATCCCCCCCCCTTTTAAAATAGGTCTCCTTATAAGCAGAACAGGATGGTACTGGTGGGACTATTTTATAACTCTGAAAAAGTACAGCCAGACACTCTTAGAAGGTCTGGCAAAGAAACAGCTGTATAATTAAAGCAACATTTTAAAGCAATCTCTTGCACCACCTTAAAAGTTTCTGACTGGCATACAGGACAAGAGTACACTGCTTTCTCATTAGAAAAGATAAGCAAATATGCTCTCAAGTTACAGATGTGTGGCAAGACTAGTTAGCAAGATTGTTTCAGGGCCAGAGATTTAGCTCAGTGGTTCCAGCGCCTGCCTCGCAAGCGCAAGGTCCTGAGTTTGATTCCGGTAATCACATACAATACTGGGCGTGGTGACTCACGCCCACCAACAATCAACCAGCAATCAGCACCACATACCACAGTGTCGGGTGTGGTGTCTCGCATCTGTCATCCTAGCACTTGGGAGGCAGAGACAGGAGTTGCTGAGTTCCAGGCTTGCCTGGGCTACATGGTGAGCTCAGGGCCATCCTGAACTACAAAGCGGGACCCTGTCTCAAAAAAAAAAAAAAAAAAAAAAAGATTGTTTCAGCCACATTGCAAACAAATGCTTGAATTTGGGAAGCTTCCACTAGAGAAACCAGTCTAATAGAAGGAACTGATTGTACCCTGTTCCAGTGGAAGATGTTTACTTATGGAAATGATGCTCTATTTAGCAGTGGTTACAGTTCTTGATGAGAAAGTAAAAGGGCTAACAAATGAAAGAATAGTATTGATTTCTTTGTAAAATATTTTGTCTTAAGTGTTCTGTAAATAAGTGTGGTGCTGTGGGTTTTTTTCTGTTTGTTTTAAAGAAGAATTCACTTTCACATTCATTTTTCTTTGTTGAGTTCCTTAAATGACTTTGACGCATATTATTTCAGGACCTTGATTAATATTATATCTTTTGGTTTCTAAGACTGGATTTTATGGTTATTTGAGAGCAACTTAGTAATGCCTAGTGTTTTCTCTTTCTTAACAAACAAACTTTAATCACAAAGTTTGGCATCACATGTCTGAGTTTGTGATATTTATTTTGCTATGTCCATTATTTTGCAAAGAAAATTAATAAAAGTCCATTGATAAGTCTAACACTTTTACTAAGATATATATCAAGGCATTTGGTAAAAATCTCAAGTGCAGATTAGAGGTCTGAATGCAGAATTCACTCTTAGCATTGATAATAACATGAAGAATCACACAGTGTCTAAACAAGATGAAATTTCCAAGAAATTTCTGTGACTCTACAGAAAAAAAAGGCATATAAAAACTACTTTTATCAGTTGTGTTTATTTATTTGACCAGAATAGAAGGGTTCTAATAACATTAAATAAAGCAATAAAATTTTCTTTGAAGCAGAGGTACAATGAAAAACGAAACCAAAGGGAAACAAGTATGGTTCTTTGTGCAGTTGACTCCTAGGAAGTTCATGTACACGATGGAGGGATAATAAGATTAATAGCATGGGCAGAACTGCTTTAGCAAGGGAAGATGGAGAATTGGACCAGGGTCAATAAAAAGTGTTGGGATTGTGGAGCACAGGCGAAGTTCCAGGAGCATCTGGAAACTCCAGTGAAGGCTCAGAGAAGATGGCTAGAGAAAGTTTGTTGAAGTTGAGGGTTAGCAGTGTTAACTAGCTTTACTAGGTCCAGAGTTTATAAACTGAGGTGCAAGTCTCATGCAAGTCTGACTGCCTAGACACTCTGACTACATGTCATCTCTATGATCCTTAACTTCATCATCTTCAAGAAAGAAAAAAATAAGAAAAACTTAGTCTTCCCTCAATAATTAACAGGAAAACTGGTTGAGCTGCAAGAGGTAAAGTTCCTGGCATGCAGTTACCCCAGATGTGAGTTCACAATTGAGATTTTTCACTATCCAACCTTTCTTGGAGCCATGCAACCTTAAATTATGGGAAGAGGTTGACTTTTGTCTTCCTGTATTCTGAGAGACAAATTTAAATGAAGTGAACTGTTTTAGCACAGTACATGACATTTAGTAAACCATAGTAGTGAGTTTGGAGAGACGCATGCTCCTTTCTAATCTTGCCTAGCCGTTTTGTTATTGAGAAAGATTTATGAGCCAAATTCCTAAGTTTTGAGAAAAATGATGATGCTGTAAATTTCAGGAGTTATACCTGGTATGGTCATCATTGTTTTCAATATGTTAGCAACAGGTACCATTGCTTCTTCTTCCCTACCATAGGTGGCCCTGGAGCAGGTTGTAGGTCAGTGGCCAACTGGGCATCTTGGTGACAGGCTGTATGAAAAGACTGGAGCTGTACCCACCTTACAGGAATTCTGGATCCATACAAAGGGTGGAAGCTACAGCCCTTTGGAATTCACCCTGATCCCTGGGACTTAGCAGTAGATTTCCAAGAAGCCCTGCAGGAGCACAAGGACTGAGCATTCACTGATTATCAATAATACGCAGTTTCTTTTTTGTTTGTGTCTATTGTGTTAGGGAATTGTACTGAGCACCAAGGGTGAAGTATTAAGGGTTAGTCCTTTTCTTATTATAAAAGAAATAAGTCATAGGAAACACTCCATTTTCTAAATGAAATTAAATACAAAAGCCACAATGAGCTAAGGGATAGAATACACATATATATGTGTGCGAGCACGCGCGCGCACACACACACACACAAATGTGCATATACACACAAGTGAAGTACAGTGGTAAAATAAAATTTAAGTGCTGACTAGTGATACTGAGAAATGCTTGCTGTGTAATCTGTTCTCCAATCCCATGCATAGGATCATTGGTCTTACTCCAAATTTTATTACCTCCGCGATGTAAGACTTTTGTGTCTCGTGTATAAATTTTGGAATTACTGCAGAAGACATCATGGTACATGAGGAAGGGGCACTGCACACTGGAAACAGCAGACTGACCTAGTTAGGGGCTGAGCATCCTTTTAAGGAGTATGAAGGAGAAAGGAGGAGCAGCTCACTGTGGGCAGGCCAGGGGCAATGCAGCCACAGAAGCAGTCTCTGTTATGAGTAGATTATAAAAAAAAGGAATTTAAGCCAGGCGTGGTGGCTCATGCCTGTAATCCCAGCTCTCGGGAGGCAGAGACAGGAGGATTGCTGAGTTCGAGGCTTGCCTGGGCTACATAGTGAGCTCAGAGCCAGCCTGAACTACAAAGTGAGACCCTGTCTCAAAAAAAAAAAAAAAAGTAATTTAAAAAATCAGAACTACCTCTATTTCTTTTTTGCTTGAACATGGAAATTTCTTAACATTCCTGAGACCACCATGGGAAGAGGACGATGCCAACAATTTTGACATTTATAAAAGCTCTGACTACTTCAAGACCATTCATTCATTCTTTCATATTATTTATTCTATGTCCTAGACAAGAAAAAAAATGAAGTACATATCTCAATTTTATTGAAGCCTTTAGTGAAGGTTCTGAGGCTAAAAATTTGAAGAGTCTAGGAACATAGAAATAGCACATTAAAAATAACAGTAGTAGCTACTTCTACAAATGAAGAATGTGAGAGACATTGGTATATATTTTCATTATTTTATTTTAGTGAATATTAGAAAAAAACTTTAAAATGCCTGTATAAGTTAACTGGTGTCCTATAACAGGCTTTATGTCTTTTACAATATTTATTTTAAAAGCTGATTTTTTTTTTCTTTTTGAGACAGGGTCTCACTTTGCAGTTCAGGCTGGCCCTGAGCTCACTATGTAGCCCAGGCTGGCCTCGAACTCAGCAATCCTGTCTCTGCCTCCCGAGGGCTGGGATTACAGGCATGAGCCACCACTCATGGATAAAAGCTGATATTTTTAGAGAGTTGTGCACTCTGAATTTGTTTGTAATTGCTTTTTTTTACAGTAGACTAAAAAAAAATAAGTGTAGACCATTCTTTAAAGTAAATCACTTGTCATCTATTTATAATGGTGACAAACTGTTCATTTTGGTTCATGTTAGTGATTGGCTCCCTATGATAATTGTTTTATTGATTTGTGATAATTCTAATTTAAAATTCCAAGGTGTGACTTACAACATGGGAAATTTTTTTCATTAAGATTTAAAAAATGTGGGCCACAGATCTAGCTCAGTGGTTCCAGGGCCTGCCTAAGAAGAGCAAGGTCCCTAGTTCAATTCCCCATAACCACATACAACAAGACTGGGCATAGTGACTCACGTACACCAGCAATTAGTACCACATACCACAATGCCAGGTGTGGTGGCTCACACCTGCTATCCCAGCACTGGGGAGGCAGAGGCAGGAGGATTGCTGACTTTGAGGCTTGCATGAGCTTCATAGTGAGCTCAGAGCCAGCCTGATAATAATAATTGGTCTAAAGATGTGGGCCAATTTCATGAATTTGCCTACTGGTCATTGCTCACTATCAGTGTAGAAGACAAGCACCCTTGTTCTTACTGCAGAGAGGAGATGTTGAGCCATGAAAGTGCTGATTGAACAATGGGTCAAGAAAAGTGGGCTGCTCCAGGTATGTCTGGTTCTTTAACTACTGCAATGACAGTGCTAGATGTCATGATGGAGAAATTACTTTCATGAATGCTGTCAGGTGAAATTACTATTAAAGAAAGAAAATGTTCCTGTCATAATTCTTACTTGAAGTCAGAATACAAACAGGAGAAAACAGAGAGAAAAGAAGGCCCTTTCTCTTGGTATATCATAAATGCCACCTGGATGGGACATAGTCTATATTCATAGTCTCTCAATTAGTGCAGAGAACATCACATGCAAAACACACAGAGCATTTGAGAAAGTTCCCCTTACATATACATGATAAGCAGAAAAGTTCAATTATTATCCAAAATGAAATTACATGAGAATTTTAAATAGGGTTCAGTTCTGTTGCAAGGAAAAACCGAGTTTGTAGAACTTTCCACTCCTGTAAAGGTAAAGCTTGCCTCCGGGAAGGCTTTGAAGTAGCCCCACCTCCCCTTGTCTCACTTGGTAAACTTTGTTACATTCGCCTACTCTCTGCAGCTCTTTGTTACAGCTGTGGTTTACAGCAACAGAAGACTCCCGCTCACTTGGGCTTAGAAGGTCCCTTGCTTTTCAAAAGGATTGTTTTCCTCGCTTCTGTGATAGGTGAAAATCTATGCACCTTTCTAAGCAGTGAAGCTTGAAGTCTGTATGCTGCGTTAGCCAGTGAGACTTGTAAGCTTGTAACCAATAGCTGAGACTAACCAATCAGATGATACTAAGTGTAACGCTGCTGCCCTAACTTCAAGAACATTCTGTAACCTGTGCATGAAAGGTCGGCTTCACAGAGCCGAGGACTGGCCTGGTTTTGAAGAGATCTGAGGCTGGTCAGCTGGTGTTAGGATAAAGCTGCTCACCTTGCCTCCGAAACTCCTGGACTGACTGCACTGAGCTCTGAGCTGCGACACTGGAGCTGCACACACCAGTTGGCGTTCTGCCACCTCACTGGCTCCCTTACTGCCTAACCAACTTCTTCTCCACAAGCCCATTTGGGACTCTTGCTCCACTTTTACATGTTTGAACACAGATTTTTTTTTTAGAAGGCTATATTTGCGCTGGGCTGGAAAAGCCGCCCTTGCTGATTTATGGAGGGCAACTCTTGTCTCTTCTCCACCTCCTTCGTTCCAAACTTGCATGTAAGACAGTAATGATCCTGCCCACTAAAACAAGGAGCACTCGGGAACAGGAAGGTAAGGAAATTTTTACTTGGCTTCTTCCATCCCCAAATGGAACTGTTTTTTTTTCTTTCAGGCCTCAGAAAAATAGCTAGGTAAGTATGATAATTTTCTTAACTCCTGAATCTCCTTCCTGAAGAATTCTTGGAACGGAGGAAAACCATGCAATGCTGAGAACCTGTTCTTCCTGGAATCTCTTGAATGACAAACATCACAAAAAATATGTTTTATCTAGATAGCCCTATCCCAAACTAAATTGCTTTTCCTTGCTTGCTACTCTTAAACCAGGAAGAAATATCGACAGAATTTTTTTCATTTGTAATCACCAGCCAGACAAATGACAGATCATTCAAATAAAGAAAACCATAGAAAATATATGGAAGACAGACTAGAAAAAGATAAATGATGTAGATATTTGTTTCAGGTATAGCCAAGTGAATCAGTTTATGAATAATGTATAATTTATGAAATCATGGTATTTGGAAATATTTTCTTTTCCTTATCTTGTGATTTTTTTAAATTTTAATTTCATCCCTTTCTGCTAATCATTTAGCTGGACTACCCATCATCCCTTCTAAAGGTTATTTTAAGGAGCTTTATTCTTTCTAGCTTCTTAGAAAGGTCTTGCCACCCTAATACTAATTTGAGTGTACTGTCTCTATGCAAGTGCTTCCTTCCTCGCTTTGTGTTTGGAACAGTTTCTGGTACTCCGCTAATGACAGAAAAACCTGCTTCTACTTTTACTGGGGAGAAGAAAAAGGTTGAATATGGAACCTTTTTGAGCTCGATCCTTTGGGAATATACTTTCAAAGTAGGACCTTCTGTTATGTCTTCCATATAGTTTAAGAGTAGCAACATCATTCAAATGTTACAAAAATGTAACTGTTCTCTCGTGAAAATGTGAAAAACAACTGATACGAAAAATGTAGTCCTCTTTGCCTATGAAGAAAAGCATTAGAAGAGAAGGCTCTAAGTACACTGTTAGTTCCTGGGATATTCAGAAATGTTTAGTTCCTGGGATATTCAGAAATGTTAACCACTCTCCACAGGGCTTCTCCCCACAAGATGGAGGAAATTCCTGTCATTTTGGTGATGTATATAATTGTAATTGTTGATTTGTTAAGGAGAATGCTTTACTATTGTAAAGTAAAATTTAAAGTGAAAGGAAAAGTTAAATAAAAGTTAGAGATTACAAATTAAAGAAAAGTAAACTTGTAGATTTAAACTCTTGAAAATAGGTACTCATAGACATGGAAGTTTTGAAGGTTCTTGAAACTAACGCTGATTCTTAGCTTCTTTCTCCATACCGTCTTTGTAATATGCTGGATTCACCCTCTACTTCCTCTATGAGTTAAATGTTAATAATTTATAGCTTTTAGAAATGCAAGAAAACCTTTTTCTTTATTTTGAAGGTAACTATATTTCTTTTGCAGGAAAACACTGTGGTGGCTAGAGTGCAAACACAGTGAGTCTTACTTTCAAGCGTTGGCTAAGACACAAACTGGCATGGGATGTGACCTTGTTACAGTGCAATCTGGTCTGCACTGGCTGAATCAAGGATTTATCTTCCTGAATTGAAGAGGTAACAGAAGAGATAAAAAAGAGTGCAGGGCAAAAACCCTAAATATAGATTTACCATGTTTTATAATTTTACTTAAAGCAACTTTGGCAGAAGTTCTCATTTTTCTATCACTTAGCTCATATATAGTTTTGAGCCCTCATCTTAAGCTCAACTTAACTTTTATAATGTTAATGTTTATAATGTAATATTTTATATCCTCGCTAAGAGACATAAGTATAAGTGAGAACACCTACCATCCAATACTAAGCTTTGGGTTCTGAGAATCCAGGGTGACAAATGGCAGGCTCAGGTGGGAAGAATGATGTATTCCCTTATTTAAAACCTTGTCTTTCAGTTAAAGTCTGTTCATTTTGTCATTTGCAAGAAGGGGTTTTCTACAGTAGAATCTGAATAGTTAGTACTTCTGTTAAAACAAGGTTTTCAGGTGAGTCCTAGTGTTTATTTATTCTTCCATATTAACAGCTGGGTATTTTAGGTTTATGTAAATGAAATGTCTTTGTACACACTGAAAAATAAATCATATTGTAATGTATACATATAATATACATATTTACCTATATGCAATGCACACCTATATATACACACAAAGAGGGTTATGAAACAACATTCTATTTTTGTATTAGTTTTAATAACTGGTAACACATAATCTCCTATGAGTCAAAGATTATTAATATTGATATTTCTGTTTGACAGAGGAGTTACCTTGGATGACCTGTTCCCACACAGAGTTTTATAGTCTGCTTTCCAAATTGTACAAATTACTCTGAAGTGAAAACCACAATGGAAATGATCCAGAATCACATTCTTGGCTCTGCAGCACAATGCCTTGGTTGTTTGCCAGTTTTCTTTCCTTCGTCTTTCAGAGTGGCTTATAAAAATGTTTATGTATGCCAATACTGAGCACTAGCACTAGTGTGTTCTTTAAATTTATTGCTGGCAGCTTCCAAAGTAATTTGGGAAGGAAAAGATCAGTGTCAATTGAATAGTACATCTCTATCCACGAGATTTTTCATTATCCTAAACACATGATTAATTTGTATCGTGGAGGCTCCATCTGAAACATGTGGTCAGAGAGTAAAGGAATGAAGCAAGACTTATACGAACTTGCTGATAGAACAAGATGCGACTGCCAATTTCTGCTCTTGCTCGGGTAAATCTTTCAGTGCCTGAATGGTTTCATTACAGATGTCATTGAAAAAATCCTTTAGAATTGCAGGCAACATGCTGGGCATTTAAATACAATGTAGTACAAAGGAAATAATGTGAAGAACATACAATTCTATGGTCAGCATATGCAGAAATGATAATATGGTATTACATTAAAATAACACATAATGTGCCTATGCGAAGTTCATTTGAGAGTGCAAGCAAGTTATCATATTTGGGAACCTAATTGTCTTCTTACATAGCTAATCACACTAATGGTTATATGAAAAAGACATGCTATTATCTCAATACATTTGATAAAACTTCAGTACTGTTCCGTTGACAATCACATACGTGCATGTATTTTAATAAAGTAGGAAAATTCTCCAGTTTGACCAATGTCTTGCACACATTAAAAATATTGTCATTAAAATAAAGAACAACACAAGTATTCTGCTATTACATTAATATTTAAAGCAATCTATTAAAAACTTACCAGTCAACTAAGATAGATAAAAGAGAAAAAGAATTTATCAGATTGGGGAAAAGGAGACAAAATTGTCAAAGAGGGATATTTTGACTGCCTAAAGCCCCTGAGATAATAGATAAGAGAAATGCTTAGAATTCAGCAAGAGAAAACATTAAGAATTAATTTATAAGCTTTTGTTCCATTTTGATAATTCTAAGTTACAGAAGGGTAAAATTAAAGTATCTAAGAATCCTGAGAAACGCATGAGCCTTTCATGAATAAAACACTAAGAACTTCTTTGAAGAACATAAAGTAAGATTTGAAGTGTGGATAATTGTTTTTTCAAAGAGGTCAATGTTTTGGTATTAGTATATGTTAATTCAATCCTAATAAAAATCTAGTAATATTTTGTTTCCTGTTTTGAATATGATCAAATGATTCTAAAGTTGATCTGCAGTATAAATATTTGATTAGGAACCAGCATCTGAAAGAGTTGAATACTGGAGAGAACTAAAAACACACTGAAAATCCATGGTAATCAGAAGTGTTTGGTATTGGACTACATATACCAGAGTAGAAAAACCTGACCCTAAGTTTTTTACTATTATTCTCTGTATAAATACTAAGCAGAGGCTCATTTTCTGGCTAAGATTATTAATCACTTCATTGTTAGTCATATTTTGTGATTACAGAAGCAACCAATAATCATTGGAAAATTTACACTTTTTGGTATTGTATTTGACAACATATTTTTCTTGATGTAGATGAACAAGTTACATAGTTGAAAATAAGACCATTATTCAGTGTCAAGCCTGCAGTTCTTTAGTGTCATTTCTTCTAAAAATTTACACCTTTCACTCTTGATTAAATGTTTTATGGTTTTCAAATATTTTAAGGCAATATATACAGGCAGAAGCAAATTAGAAATAATATATCATCATCCACTCCACATTGTCCTTCCTTATTATCATTAGTAATTCTGGTGGACTAAACTTAGTATTTCATTCTTTAAATTATACACTTGATTACTAATAGTTCAAAGCATTGCTTTGTTATCATGGACCACTTGAACTCTCCTTCTTGGATTGTGTCTTTGTATTTTAATCCATTTCCTTTCTTATTGGGCTAACTTCTATTTTTACAAGTTTATTTCTAAAAACATATTTACATACTACGGGTATTACACCTTTATCTTCAAAACATAGCACCATTTTCCCCCATATGTTCCCAGATTTACTTGCAATGCATTTCATCATAGGAATTCTTAATTTTTATGATATTAGAGCCATTAAATTTTTCCCTTATGGCTGTCATGCTTAGAAAAGCCCTACAATTCTTTCATCCAAGTACTAACCAGGCCTGACCCTGCTTAGCTTCTGAGATCAGATGAGATCAGGCGCGTTCAAGGTGGTACGGCCGTGGACAAGCCCTATAATTCTTAGATTTACTTAAACATTCTTTGATAATTTGTGGATTCATTCTCATATGTAAATCTTTAATTTATCTAGATTTATCAGGGGTAAAAAATGAGATGAATATATATTCATTAGTGTAATTTCCTTCTATTATAAAATATAATTTTTAATATTAATCTATTTGGATATATTACTAAATGTATAGCATATTAGTGTATTTTATATTGTTTTCATGCTAATCAATGATTATTTAGTATATAGTCATATACACTTAAATTTCCCTCTAGGATATTTTCCTTCTTATTGATACAGCAGCAGAAGGCTACTAACTATACAGAATGAGAAAAAGAAACTTCTAAGGGGATCCAGAGGACTCAATTTATGAGGACAATGACCTCTTGCATGGCAAAAATGCATAGCAAGAATGTCAAAAGACCATCAGACAAAGGGAAGCTTTTGAAATGAACCAGTGGATGGAGCCAATTGGTACTATTTAGAACAAACACATAAACAAACATAATTTACCCTTGGTGGGGGCTCACCTAATTAGTCCCATCCTGAAATGAACCATCATGAGACATTTCAAAGGAGAATATCTAATGTTATGCCGCCCATGTAGCAAGCTACCATCAGCAACAGCATTTGACAATTACAATGATACGTGCACCACGACACGTATTTCTGAAAGCCATATCATATTGAACTTGTGGGATCAAATGAAAAAACAGTGAAATAAAAAGAGCCAGAAGACTCAGAGCACTGAAGGACTGGCCACTCTATCCCTGCCACCATTTTCTCTATTGCTTCTTGCAATAGAGAAGACATTTCTGGTGTCAATGAGGAGTGGATCCACAGTAACAAACATCTTTGATTACTATGTTGGTGTGTCTAAAAGTAGTATCATTGATACTATTTTAGCCATATAAATTAGTGTTTTATGGGAATAAACATAGATGAGATTGGTGTGGGTTCTTTATCTTAAGAAATTTGCTAAGGAAAAAGAGATTCACATTTGAAAAATTTGGCAAGCACCACCTTACACCAGAGGTCAAGGTGAGTATGATCCATATTCATTCAGATCACACCTATTTCCAGGACACAGTGTGAGAAACAAAACCTTATTTGTGTAATAGTTCTGGGAAGAGAATATCAATGAATGAATCAGGAGGAAGCATCTAAGCAGCTAAATTGAGGGCCAGTCAATAAAGTAGCTAGACTATTGCCTTATAAATAAGTATTGAGGTCATGAAAATCAAGGAAAAGTGAAAAACTTTCCCAAACTGATGGATGAGATATGTCAAGTAATTGCACTGTGTGATTCTGAACGAGGTAGTTTATTGTGCGAGGTAGAAAATCTGAATAGAAACATAAAATTTAGATGATAATGATATATGTGTGCCAATTCTCTGATTTTTACTGATAGTATTATTCAGCTCTGTAGGGGAATGTTCTTGTGTAGGGAAATAATAAAAAATTAAAGAATGGTTATTGAATATCTTAGTA
>PVIC010042352.1:0-15834 GCA_004025085.1 Thryonomys swinderianus
GGGAGGGAGGGAGGGAGGGAGCGAGAGAGAGGAGGAGAGAGGTGAACTGTGGTGTTGTCACGCCCTCTGGAAATGGATTCAGGGGAAAGACTCTCCGGGTTCACTCCTGGTCTTCACTGCCAGAGTTTCGGGAACGGGACTGAGGACTTTGCATTCTAAAGCAGCTTCTCCAAGGGGCAAAGGGAGCTGGAATCTGTACTTTACTTTGAAGCATCAGGAAGGGGACAGGCTGATGGCTGGGTAGAAAGGGGCCGGCAGGTGGTGTGTGCCTGAGCGGACAGAGCCAAATGTGCAGAGGAACCCAGGAGGCGGGCAGTGCCCACTACCCAACCCTTAACCTCCTGGGGTTGAAAATGGCATCGAAGATACGGAAGAAGAGCTCCCAAATGATGAGTAGGGCAGCAGGCCCACTGATGGGGGGTCCCCAGAAGGTTTCTGGGGGATGGGTGCTCTGGGGGAACCCCTCATTTCCTCAGACCCTCCAGCCTCCAACCTCAGTCTGCAGGAAGTCAGTCCACCGGCCTCCTGTGGTCTGTGTTGAGCAGGCCTGTGTGGTTTCTGGGCTTTGTCCTGCCCAGGAGTGGGGTCTGAGGCTGGTGCCCTGTAGCCAAGGGAGAGGCATCCTGGTGAGGTGGATTTGGGCGGGTTATGGAGAGCTGGCACTTGAAGTTCTACAGCAAGAACCTGAAGCCGATTGCTCAAGGTGGCCCTTCAGCACCTCGGCCAGAGCCGCACACCCCAGAAGCACCTGGCACCTTGCCCTGGGTGGCTCTGGCTGGCCAGCTTGTAGAACACCTGCACACGTGTGAGGGCAGGGACAGCAGAGGAGGAGAGTGACACAGAGGACACAGGCTAGCGGTGATGAGCAGCCCTGTCCCGCGGAGGAGGCGCTGATCCTGCAGTCTAGAGTCAGCGGCCAACTTGTAGTGGGCCCGACCTGGGTCTGCAGGACAAGCACTCACAAGGGACTGGCCCTTGGGTGTGATGACAGGGCTGTCAAAAGCTGCTCCCAGAGCCCAGGGGCACCGAACTCGCGCTAGTCCTTGGGGCTGGCTCCTCTGTTGAAGTCAATCCTTTCCATGATGCACCCCTTTGCTCCCCAGATCTGGCTTACGAGTTGCCTTTAGGTGACGACCCTTTCTCACACCCCAGCCCCGTGTTTCTCCACTCCCCCTTTCAGCCCTCGTGACCCGGACTGTGTCATTGACACAGTTCTAAAAGCAGAGCCTTCTGGGCCACTTCCTGCCCCAGGTTTTCAGGGAAGAGTAAATAAATAAATAGTACCACTCAGAGAAACAAAAGAGAAAGCTTCCAGCAAGTTTGTGTCTCTAGGCCTCAGTTTCCCTATTTGTAACAGGAGGATAAGACTTGATGTCTCCCCAGGACCCTGTTCACTTGGGTTCCCTCTCTCTGGTCCCCAGAAATCGAGGCTGGAGGGGCCTTTGGAGTCACATAGACCAACTTCTTCCTGACCAGATGGAGAAACTGAGGCTGATGAGGGAACAGAGGGCACTAGCAATGTAGCAGAATGCAAGTCCTGCTCTGGATTCTGGATGCCAACCTCTAACTGTGCCCAGCCGCTTGGCCCTGAAATCTCCACTGCTGCCTCCAACCCAGCCTCATGGCCACTGGAGGCTGCTCAGCTCCGGCTGGCCCTCACTTGGCTCATCAGGCCTCCGGGCTAAGTGCACATCTGGAGCCCCACGATGGCATATTCTGGTTCTTCTGGGCCAGGAGGTCGAGGGTCATCTGCAGGCCGATGGCCTTTATGTCCTTGCCTAGGGAGAGGATGGGTACATGTGCAGCTCCCAGAAGTGGTCTGTAGAGGAGGTACGTGGTGGTGCTGACTCTGGACATGTGAGATGGGACATGTAACATCAACCTGGAAGCCACACACCCAGACAGCCATGTGTGCCCAGAACAGTTGTGTGACCAGGGAGGCAGTGAGGAAAGACAGCTGTGGCTGGAGCAGGGCCTTCCCCGTGTCCGGAGATATAGGTTCATCTACACCTCGTGTGAGCCTCAACATGCTGGGTGACAGGCTTCACATCGTCGCCAGGGCGGTGCTCATGCCCTCTCACTCCTCAAGGTGTCTGCTGTCTTTGTGGCTGGGGATACAAACTGTGAATGTACATGCAAAGGTAACTTAGGGCAAAGGGCCAGGGCGAGAGAATGGCTCAGCTGGGAGCCACACTTGTGTTCAGGGAAAGCTGGGCAAAGAGGGCTGTTCCCAGGAAGAGGCAGGGCCGGTCAGGTCCCAGCAGATGCCAAGATCCAGAAAAGGGGTGAAGGGAAGGGCAGGATGTGGCCCTTGGCTGGGGCAGGGCATCCTAGGTCAGAGCAAAAGGAGATGGGGCCGCACATTGCAAGGCTAGAAGGCAAAAGGTTTTGAATGTCTAGCTGGGAAACGGTGATGACCAAGGCCAATGAGCGCTGACAGAAACACGTCTTCAGGACACAGAGTCAGGACGAGGGGAGAGGTGGGAAAAGAGACTCTCAGGGGATGCAGGGAGGAGCACTCGGTACCTACTGGTCACTTTGTCTCCTCTCTGTCCCCTTCCACCAGGATGAAGGTTTTATGCCACCCAACTCAATTTATGGTCTCTGCCACTGTCAAAATGAAAATGGCCCCAGGAAGCATAGCATGTTTGGTTCCACAAGTCTCATAAATGTTAGGAGTTAGCGCTGGCTGCTGTAGGACAGAGGGAGGTGTAATCTAAGGGTGCCCACCAATCCTTCTTTTCCTGCCCCAGAACCACGGCCCCCAGGAAGGGGTGCAGGGAGAGGAAATGTCCCCATGGGAAAGAGGAGGAGCAGAGCTGTGGGCATCCCCTGGCCTGACTTTCTGCTTCTCCATGCCCTGAGATTGAGTCAGGCATCCATTTCCTAAGGAAACCTAAAGAAATATCTTAATTTTAGATGTGTGTGGTGGTGCACACCTGTAACCCCAGCACTTGGGAAGCTCAGGCAGGAGGATTGTCATGACTTCAAGGCCAGCCTGGGCTAGAGAGTGAGTTTAATGCCAGCCTGAACTACATAGCAAGGCCCTGTCTTAAAAAAGAAAAGTTGAAAATCATCAACCACAAGTTGCTGCGTTCAAATCCTGCTATGTAATTAAAGTTACATCAGAGGTCACAAATTTAGCTACAGTTAATGAGAAATCCTCAAGGAAAGTTGATGCAATGAAACTGTTGATTCAGTGGCTTTGGGGGCACAGAGCCCTGGTTTGGCTGTTACCCTGTGTGTGCAGAGAGTGGGAAGAAACAAGTAGCAAATATTTACTAGGAATTAGGAAATTTAAATTAAATGTGAGCTTTTCCTCTAGTGTATTATCATGCAATTGATTTTCTAATGAATTTAATATCTGGAAAAGCATTCAGAGTAGAGTCAATGTAACTATTTTGCTGCACAGGTTATTTACAAGAAAGGGTGAGGAGCCCTCACATTCTGGGTTTAAAAATATCTCCCAAAGGCACTGACATAAACTTTTAAGGCTTCGATTTGTTTGTCACAGTGAACTACGGTCTGCTTGAAAGTTTCTTGTAGAAAACTGTATTTACTTGAACTCATAAGCTGTGTTTATCAAAAAATAGAATTTACTTTTGATGATCTTCTAATAATTAAAAAGCCCCATGAGCTCTCCTTCCAAAGATCTCAACTGGTCTAAAAACATATCCCAACTCTCCCAGAGTCAGAAATACATTCCTCTTTATATGTTATTTCACAAGTAAAATGAAACATAGACTAAGGAGTCTTAATGATTCACTTCAGAGAACAGGCAAAGGCACAGAGTTCCACAAGCCCATGGAGACAGCGCCACAAGCCAGAGAGACAGAATGAGGAGCCGTGTCCCCCATCGTATTTCAGTTTTGACTTTTTTGGGGGGGTGGGACAGGCTCTCGCTTTATAATTCAGGCTGGCCCTGAGCTCACTATGTAGCACAGGCAAGCCTCCAACTCAGCAATCCTCCTGCCTCTGCCTCCTGAGTGCTGGGATTACAGGCATGAGCCACCACACCTGTCATTGTGGTCTATAGTACTGATTGCTGGTAGGTGTGAGTCACCATAGCTGGTATTGTTGTATGTGGTTACCAGGGATCGAACTCAGGACCTTTTGCCTGCTAGGCTGGTGCCAGAACCACTGAACTAAATCTCTCACCCCTTTAGTTTTGATTTTGAAACAGGATCTTGCTAAGTTGCTGAGATCCCCCTGCCTCAGCCTCTTAGTGCTGGGATTACATTCCTCCCCTACACCCTTGGTTTATAAACGTGTTTTAAGCACATGTTTGTAACCCTATCACCCTGGGAGGCTGAGGCAAGAAGATCACAGGTTAGAACCTTAGCCTGGGCAATGTAGACTTAGAGAGACCCTACATCAAAAATTAAAACTAGGAGCCGGAGATTTAACTCAGTGGTTCTGGTGCCTGCCTCCCAAGCACAAGGTCCTGAGTTTGATTCCCAGTAACCACATACGATGCTGGGTATGGTGACCCATGCCCACCAGCAATCAATACCATATACCACAGTGCTGGACATGGTGGCTCATGCCTGTAATCCCAGCACTCAGGAGGCAGAGACAGGAGGATTGCTGAGTTTGAGGTTTGCCTGGGCTACATAGTGAGCTAGGGTCAGCCTGAACTACAAAGCGAGACCCTATCTCAAAAGAAAAGAAAAATTAAAACTAAAAAAAGGGCTGGAGATGTATCTCAGTGTGAAGGCCTTGGGTTTAGGCCTTAGCACTGGCCGGGGGGGGGGAGGAAAACGAAATGCTACCTCCAGTGCCATGCCTATGCCCCCAGGCCCTGTTCCTCATACTTTCCAGGCCATGTCCAGTTTGCCCACCAACTCACCAACTGTCCCAGAGACTGCTGGCCCCAGCTGGTCTGGATAAAGGCCCCTGCAAAAGGATCTCTGGTTCAAAAGTGGCATCTCCTGTGTCTGCAGCTGGCTCACATCTATCCATCCCTGGAACTGCAGGGCCATGGTGGTGCTAAGGCACCCACCATCATACCCATGTTATAGGAGGGAAACTGAGGCACACAGAAGTGGAGAGCAGCAAGACCAGGGCCAGGTCGACATTCTCCCTACATCCTTTACCACAAGCAGTGTTCTGAGATAGCAGTTTAGGATGTGCAGAAAATGCTATTGCTTTAAATGCTCTGTGTAGAATAAGGAATTGCAAAAGGCAAACATGCTTTCATTCTGGTGGTCACCACTGGGCCGTGGGCCAGCAAGCGTCAGGGCTATGACTATGTCCAGTCTGCCTGGCTTTCAGGCTGTACAGCCATAGAAGGCAGTGCCATCTTCAGGACCCTGGGGTCTCTCTGAGATGACAGAAATTTCCAGATAGGCCTAAACATTTAGGAGGTACCAGAACTGGTGTACTGGAGGGAAAGCACTGTTGGGTTGGAGGGCACACGAGGACCCCAGCAGGGGAGAAGTCCTCTAGCCATGCCCAGGGTACACAGATGGGTTGGCTCTTCCAGTGCCTGAGGGAGACAGGAAGAGGTGGCTTGCATGGGTGGAAGAGGGACAGGACTTTTCAGGACCCTGGAGCACAGTGTAGAGCAGCAGCCCTCAACCTTTTTGGCACCAGGGACCAGTTTTGTGGAAAGCCGTTTTTCCATAGACAGTGTGCAGTGGTGGTGGTGATGTTTTGGGCTCATCCAAACGCATGGGTTCCCTAGATCCCCTACAGGCACAGTTCCAAAGCATCCGAATTCCCAGGAGACTAATGCAGTGCTGGTCTGACAGGGGGAGGAGCTCAGGATGTGATGGATAGAACAGGAGGCTGGAAACACAGAGGAAGCTTAGCCCACTGCTCACCTCCTACTGTCTGACCTGTTCTTAATGGGCCAAGGCCTGGTCCATGGCACCAGGCTTGGGGACCACACATGTAGGGGACAAGGAGAAAGGATGGGGCAGAAGAGAAGGAGAAAGGGGAGAGGGAGTGGACAGAAGGAGAGAGGAGGACGGAGGGACCTGACCCTGCAGGCTGGCAGGGGCAGTGGCTGCCACACCTGCACAGGGTGCTGCTGCTCCGCAGGACGCAGGCAAAGAGTGCGACACAGATGCCCGAAGGAGCGGCGCGAAGACCCTGCAGGTGGGTGTCTGTAACGAGCACTGCGCTTGAGAGGGGAGAAAGGAAGGAGGGCTGGGGGCGGGGGCGGAGGGAGCTCTGGGCTTCAGACCCTGCTTCACAGACTAGAGCCACGGCTCAGGGCCTCCTGCTCCAGGGCTCTGTCCCCGTGCTGAGCCCACAGCACAGAATATTAGAAGGCAGAACTGGGGACACGAGGACATAGCCAGTGTCCCCTGTGCACGCTGCCAGATGTGAGCTGTGACTGCTGGGGAGGTGGGAAGGGCGGACAGGGAGCTCTGTGCACCTCACCTGTGCTGGGGAGAGGCTGGTGCCTGGATGGGGCAGGAGGAGGGGTGCGGTCACTGTCATTGCCTGCACCTGCATCTCTCTCTGTGCCTCAGCGGACATGAGCTCAGCAGAGCGTCCAGGACATGTGGAAGGAGAGGCAGGGTGGAGGCCTTCCGGATTCCATGAGGAAAAGATGTTAGGCTAATCCAGATCTGTGTATGCCGGGCGTGGTGGCTCACGCCTATAATCCCAACACTCAGGAGGCAGGGGCAGGAGGGTTGCTGAGTTGGAGGCTTGCCTGTGCTACATAGTGAGCTCAAGGCCAGCCTGAACTTCAAAGAGAGACCCTGTCTCAAAAAAAAAAAAAAGTACAAATCTGTGTAAATGTATGTCTCACACAGCTTCCTAAGAATTGGTTCTTGGAATAAGAATAGTAACTTCAAATCCAGGCATTTTGTTGCAAAAAATAAAAACAGTACATTTGCTTTTTGTTTTCTAAGAGGTGCCAACTGCCAGGCTGAGAGTCCCAGAGGAAGGAAATGGTGGAGCCTGAAGGATGTCTGTCCCTGCTTCCCACTGTGATTGGCAGCCCGAGGTTGTCAATGATGTAGACTTGACGTGCTTTCCCCACCTTGTTTTTCTGTCCTTTTCTCTTCCACCTTCCCTGTCCTTTCTTTCCTCTTACTGGACAGTTTGCTCCCATAGGAGCCAAGCACTTGGCAACCCAGTGCCATTCACTTCTTACAGGTGTCCTCTTGAGTGAACAAATCCGAGCCAGCTGGAAGGGGCACATCACTGCTCCCCTGCTCTTTGAGTCTTAGAGATGCTGCATACCAACTAAGTGGTTTCGGGAATCTCTCGACAGTCTCAGGCCTATGGTTTTAGCTCCAAACTTCTGATAGTGCTCCTCCTTTTATCTTTTCCTGGTGAACTCCTACTCATCCTGCAGAGCCCACCACAAATGTTTACTTCACCAGCCCACTCCTCCCCAGGAGAGCTAATTTAGTTTTTTCCTCTAGTGCTCACTGCCTTTATTTTATTCCATCAGGACACACCTGAATTGGAAAGAAAAAATCCAGATTCACTGATTCAGCAGGAAAGAAGAAAAACTGTCTGCTCCCTGAACCTTACAGAGGAGCCTGATTTTCTTCTTACTGTCAATTAAGAGTTCTTCATCCCTCTGGAGGAGCAATAAACAATTTCTTGTGTTTCTGGGCTGGAGAAAAAAAAGCAGAAGAGGCTGAGAGAATGTCTTGCTCCAAAGGCAACCTCCAAACAGGACTCAGTGTTGAGAGACCAATGTGGGAAGTTAAACTAAATTGTTTTAGAGGGGAGGAGACTGGGAACTGCTTCTCCTGGTTAAGACAGTAAAGATGCCTCTTAAGACATTTAAGTGTAGTGATTATACAGCCTGCAGCTCAGGTTACTAACATAGTACCTCCTGGAAAGACCTCCACCCTGAGTCACCCCCATTGCATAGTGGACAACTTCCGGTGTGTGGATGCCACAGACAGTGCTGGGAAAGCTGGGCCTGCATCCTGTGGTCACCAGGAACAATGGCTGCTATGGCAACTAGAAGGTGCAAAGCCCCCATTCCAGCTTGCTAAGTCCCTGGGGTCCTATGGCCAAACCAGGAGAGGGAGGAGTGTGAGGATCTGGTCAATCTTGCTTTAAGATGATATATTCAGCATTTAATTCTCCTCTGCTAAGAGCAAATCCTACGCATGGTGAAAAGTCAAGCAGTACCATTACTGGAGTTTTGTTTGTATGTATGGTAAGCACATTCTTCCCTATGAGCTACTAGCCCAGCCTGGTTTTGTTTATATGTGAACAGCTGCCTCAGCTCTCCCTTGTGCAAGGGGTAATGGGAAGGGGCTATGAACTGAGATGGAGCACCACAAGGGGTAAGAAGCCAAGAGGGTATGTAGGAGAGAAAAGGGGAAGTATGGCTAAGCACACACGTGTGTATGAGTACATTTGCACATGCGCAGGGAGGGTCTGTCTGATGGATGTATCAAAAGGTCTATGAAACATGTCCAACTCCTTCCCCACTGTGCTCACCTGAAGAAAAGCTTTGTTTTTGTGTTCTACAACCTTGGCCAGTAGCAAATATCTAATGATGGTAACTTGCCATTGTGGCCAAAACACAAACAGAGGGTTTTTTGTTTCTGTGTGTCTGTGTCTTCCTTCCCCAAATCCCTGGGCAGCTAGCTTTCATTGGGGATAAGAACAGAACACTTAGGCTCAGGCAAAACGATGAATCATCTGAACAGCACGAGGACCCTAGAGGACAGACAAGAAGTGAAAAGACTTCCATTGATCCTTAGAGACTGATTTTTGTCTGGACATAGGGTAACTGCCTTAGTTACTTTTCTCTCATTGCTGAGACAAAATACATGACATTCAGTTAAAGGGGGAAAGTTTTATTTAGCTCACAGTTTGTAGAGGTTTCTGTCCATAAATGGCTGGCTCAAAGGCAGGTGCATGGCAGACAGGTATTGAAGAGGAGAAACAGTTCATGGTGAGCAGAAGACAGCAAAGCAAGCAAGAGGAACTAGACAAGCCTCTTTCCATCCCTTATATTGCATTCAGGCTACTGTGATTAAGATGTTACCAAACTAATCAGTGGTAACTACATGCCCTTAATCCCAGCATCACACACTCTAGATTCACCACCTCTGAAAAAGCTCTGCCTACAACCATGAGGTATTGCGGGGCATGTAGACAAAAACTTTACCATCTCATCATGATTTTCTGGGAGCTTTGTTATCCCAACACGGAAAGTCCCGAGTCCCAAGGAAGCCTGTCCTCAGGCAAATGAGAGTTGAAGATCCCACTACTCATACTATGACTCCTCCCTGGAGGAGCCCAGGGCTGCTGAAAGTGAGATGCAGGTTGTAAAACTCTCTTGGGAACCCAAGTAATCTACTAAGATGTACCCAGGCACATGTCTCACAGCAGCTTCTTGAATCATAGCTGGTTTGATTTCCTAGCAGTTAAGATTAGGTCCTCACCATCAGGAAACATTCAGAGTCTTCAGAGGACCAAAAAATCATGTTATGGAATCAATGAGCTCAGAGAGGAAATGATGAAATTCTAAGAAGGGAAGTGAGACACAAAATAGAACAGGATGTCCCCTGATACATGTTTTTAATAAAGGAAGGCAAGTATAGACTATATCCCCAGATGGCTTGGGAGACCCTCTGGCAGCCCAAATGTCAAATGATAAAGCCCTACTCCAGACTGCTGAATAAAATGGATCAGAAAACACATGGCACTATAGCATGATACCAGCAACTCCAGGAAGACCGGCTTCTGTAGACAGATTAACAGTTAAAAGCTCAGCTGAGCTCTCCCACACTTCCTCCAAAGCATAACTACATCTGGGATCAAGGGCCCTGCTGAGTTAGCATAGATAGTGTCACCTCTAGCACCATCACAATGACCCACGGGACTCCTGCCATGTTCACCAGACCAGAATTGTAAACCAGCTGTACCTCAAGGTGGAGAGAAAATGGTACATAGGACAAATCTCAACACTAACGACTCACTCATTAGTGTCAATGCCTCTGCTGCAGTCCCTGAGGGCCACCATACCCATAGCACAGTAATCACTAGAGTTGATACTGTCATGAACTATCACTGGCAGAATACCAGCTTCACAAAAGAAACCTACAATAAGTATAACCAAGATCACATGAAATCTGTCTGCGGTCAATTTAAAGATCAGAGCTATGAAAAAATAAAACCTTTTATGATGAGCTACGGAACGCATTTGGCACATCCTTGCTGATTTCTAAAACCACCAGGTTTTTCTTAGTGAAGACATGCAAAGATGGTGTGTGAGGCCCAAAGAGGAAGGGTTCTTTCAGGGTATAAGCAATGCTGACAATCAACTCCACCAACCCAGGCTACCCTAGACCTTAGATACCCAGGGAGATAAGTGCACCATGAGAAACTTACACCCTAATAAGAGACTGTCATTCACATGGCCAGAGTTCTAGAGAAAAATTGGGCTCTGTTATGCTGCTTTTGAAAACAAGGTCCTGAAGTATATTTTGTGGAGACTGAGCACATAATTGTGGGAGTCACATGAGTATGAAGTTGGAACTGCCCATCACACAGTGGGTGTTATTAGACCCACTATGTGGAAAGACTGTGACAATGACAGCAACAATTCACTCTATTATAGAAATGGCATGGACAGGCCTGGACCTAAGAAAGCACATAAGGGACAAATTACCTACATACACATGAATCAAACCTCCTAGAGTCCCACATCTGTTGCATCTACACCTTAGCCCAAACCCTGAAGAGTATTCCCTGTAGGAGTAATGCTGAGAACCTCAGTGAACAGGAGGTCTACCCAATGGATGTTCTACCCTAGTTCTTGCAAAATGATCCCATGAGTGGGTAGCCATAGTGGTGGAGTGAGAACAGATGTTAGTAGAACAGCATAAGCTCCCTTCCAACAAGGCTGATCTAGTTGTTACCACTGCTACCTGCCCAGCTGTACAGCATACAGACTGATCCCAGCCATCAATAAGATACCATCTTTTGGATAGCAGTCAGCTGGTCTTGTCCCGTCTTAGTTATTTCTTCTATTGCTAAGACAAAATATTCAACATCTGAAGTTAAAAGCAGAAGGGTTTATTTTGTCTCAGAGTATGTAGATGTTTTACTTCAAAGCCGACTGGTTCCAAGGCAGGATGACATGGCAGAGGGGCATCACAGAAAAGAAACAGTCCATGGTGTGTCAAGGCAGGCAGAAGGCAGCAAAACAGTAAAGTAGTGAAGCAGCAGCAGCCTCAGCAGCCTGCTTCTCCTTTTTTTTTTTAGTTCAGGCTGGCCCTGAGCTCACTATGTAGCCCATGCAACCTTGAACTCAACAATTCTCCTGCCTCTGCCTCCTGAGTGCTGGGATTACAGGTGTGAGCCACCACACCCAGCCCTGTGGTATATGGTATTGGTGGCTGGTGGGTGTGAGTCACCACACCCAGCACTGTATGTAGTTACCAGAGATCTAACTCAGGACCTTGCACTTGTGAGGCAGGCACTAGAACCACTGAGATAAATCTCTGGCAGCTTCTCCCTTTCATCCCTTCTAGATTATCCAACCTTTGGGTGGTGCTAGCCACACCCAAGGTGGGCCTCCCCATTACCTACACCCAGAACTATATCAAAACCAATCACCAGATGAATTTAGTAATGATAAACTCTTAATACCAGCATCATACACCCTAGATCCAATCACCTTTAAAACTGTCACCTATGGACTGGAGATTTAGCTCAGTGGTTCCTGCACGCCTGCCTCGAAAACACAAGGTCCTGAGTTCAATCTGTAACCACATACAACAATGCTGGGCGTGGTGACTCAGGCCTACCAGCAATCAATACCACATACCACAGTGCTGGGAGTAGTGGCTCACGCCTGTAATCCCAGCACTCAGGAGGCAGAGACAGGAAGATTGCTGAGTTCTAGGCTTGCCAGGGCTACATAGTGAGCTCAGGACCAGTCTGAACTACAAAGGAGACCCTGTCTCAAAAAAAAAAGTGTCACCTATGATTCCACAAAGCTTTGGAGGGTCATCTAGACACAAATATAAGACTTAACATGTCCTGTCCCTCAAAGTAACCAAACTGGTTGAGTGTACTCAGTCAATATTCAAGGCTTACTGAAGTGGCACTGCCACCATAATGGTGATCCCTTTGGATTACAGATGTGACTTACAACACAGTCAGGCATGCTGCTTCAAAGTAGTTAGAGGGCAAAAACAATGCTTTCCCAAAACATGTCTGTTAAGAAATCTTAAGGAGGGCCAGAGGGTTAGCTCAGTAGTTCCGGCACCTGCCTTGCAAACACAGGTCCTGAGTTTGATCCCCGGTAACCACATACAATGCTGGTCGTGGAAACTCACACCCACCAGCAATCGATACCACATACAACAGTGCCGGGCGTGGTGGCTCACACCTGTCATCCCAGCACTCAGGAGGCAGAGACAGGAGGATTGCTGTGTTTGAGGCTTGCTTGGGCTACAGAGTGAGCTCAGAGCCAGCCTGAACTACAAAGCGAGACCCTGTCTCAAAAAAAAAAAAAAAAAAACTTAAGGAATCTCTAAACTCTCAGAACTAATAAGGGAGAACATTAAATTACAGGATATAAGATCAATAAAAAATTACACACATTTCTCTGTACTAATGATGAACTAGAGGACATTAAAATTTAAAAATCAGTTTTATTTGTAAATGGTCCCTGTCATGCCTAGAGAGTAAAGTTGCAGGCTATGGTAGAGCACCATGTCCCAGCCCCTCAGTTCCAGGAATTTTGAGTACAGTTACACCTCCTTTGTTCCCAGGAAGTCCAAGTTCATCTGCATCCCTGCCTTTTCTGAGGAGTATGACCACATTGTCTCTGCCCTCTAAATTCCTCAAGACCACAACTTCTCTCCAGACCAACTCTCAGCAGCCACCTCCTTTAAAGCCTTTGTTCCTCCCTCAATGAACACTGAATGTCTTTTCAGAGTCAGCCTGCTAACATGTGAGCAAATTAACAGCCTTGTTGCTCACACAAAGCCTGCCCTGGTGGTCTCTGTACTCTGCACCTTTAATATGCTCTCCCCCCCAAAAAATATTTAGGGATATATCTAACAAAACATGTTTAAGATCTGTGAAAAAATTACACAAATGCTGACAAAAGAAATTTTAAAACCTTAACACTTTTATATATATACATATATGTATTAAAACATATATATGGACTATATATATAAGACTAGAAGATTCACATAGCAAAAATGTCAATTTTGGGGCCGGGGATTTAGCTCAGTGGTGCTAGCGTCTGCCTAGCAAGAGCAAGGTCCGAGATCAATCTCTGGTAACCACATACCACAATGCCGGGAGTGATTGGTGGCTCATGCCTATAATCCCAGTACTCGGGAGGCAGAGGCAGGACTGTTGTGAGTTCGAGGCTAGCCTGGGCTACATAGTGAGCTCAGGACCAGCCTGAACTACAAAGTGAGACGCTGTCTAAAAAAAAAAAAAGTCAATTTTCCCCAAAATTAATGTATACATTTTTAAAAATTACTAACAAAAGTTCAGCAAGATTTGCTTTTTTTTTGTAGATATAGACAAGCTCATTTTAAAATATATATGGAAAGAAAACAACTCTAGAAAAACATTCTGTTAAATAATTAGAATTGGGGCTATATCTCAGTCGTAAAAGCATATACTAACTATGCACCAGGCCCTGAGTACAATCCTGAACACCCAAAAGGAGAAGGGAGAGAAAAGGAGAAGTAGGAAGAAGTGAAAGGAGAAAGTGTGGTAGAAGAGGAAGGAGTAGGAGAAAATGAGATAAATCACTTTTCCCAGTCTTAAAACTGATTAAGCGACTATAGTAATTATATAGGGAGAAGAGCTGTAACTCCCAAACTTGCTAGATGTCCAAAGCACAAGTGTGAGTTCCTGATCCTATTGATAGCTTCTGCCTAAAAGAGACAGGAGGAGGGCCTGAAAGTGGGTGGCTCCCCACCTAGTTACTCAAGGGTCTTCTATGAGACAAAACCATGAAGTGAGGCAAGTTCAAGGTGGGACAAAACTATAGTCAACTAGTAAGATTAGAAGTACAGTCACTTGGGTAATATCCATCTAATGAGAAATCACAAGGTAAACAAAACTATGATCAACCAGTGAGATTATGACATATATAATTGCTTAGGTAATATTGATTAAACAGGAAGCCAGTGAGAAAGCAAGTCACGTAGCAAGCAAGCATTTAAGGATTTTCAGTCAGGGATCTTGCTTGGAAAGGGTGTGTTTAAGACCTTGGTCCCCCACCCAGCTGATTGATCCCTATTTAGAATATCAATCATTGCTATTTTCTATTTGGGTGTAATAGTTTCTTTCCTTTTACAGTGCTGGCCTTTAGTGAATGTGTCTTGATTGTCCTCCATGTTGGCTCCTTGTGGGTTTGTCCTAACTACTTACAAGATATCTAATTAATTTAGCTATTGCAATAGTAAGGAAGAGAGTGTGATGTTTAAAGAGCAATAAATAGCTCAATAGAGAATGCAGAAATAAACACACACATGCCCAATTAATTTTTGACAAAGGAGCATAATATTTCAAAAGATGAATGAGTAGTCTTTGTAATGAATAGTGCTAGTGCATTTGGGCATCTATAGTTTTTGTTTGTTTTTTTTTTTTGAGACAGAGTCTTGCTTTGTAGTTCAGGCTGGCCCTGAGCTCACTATGTAGCCCAGACAAGCCTCAAACTCAGCAATCCTCCTGCCTCTGCCTCCCGAGTGCTGGGATTATAAATGTGAGCCACCAGGCCCAGCACTGTGGGGTGTGGTACTGATTGCTGGTGGCCATGAGTCACCATACCCAATATCATATCATTGTATGTGGTTACCGGGATCGAACCAGGGACCTTGCACTTGCTAGGCAGGTAGTGGAACCACTGAGCTAAATCTCTGGCCCTCTATAGATTTTTAAGCAGAAAACTGACACAAACTTCACACATTCTATCATAATTAGCTCAAGATGGATCAGGGATTTAAATGTAAAATATAAAACTCCCAAACTTTTAGTAAAAACATACATATATGGTAGTTGAAAACCTTTGGAACCTAGGACAGGGCAAAGAGTTCTTAGAATTAATTCTAAAAGCAAAACCCTTAAGAGAAAAAAAAATGATAAACTGGATTTCATCAAAGTTAACAACTTTTGCTCCATTAAAACCCTGATAAAATAATGAAGATGTAGGGACAGGGCACTATAGGTTGGGAAAAGATAGGATGGAGACCTCACTGAGCGTTATTAAAATTTAATAGCTCTGACCTCTACAGCCAGAGTTCAGCATTTAGAAGGGTAAAGACAGCTAGAGGTAGAAAGACAAAGGCAGATAGATTCAAGCAATTAGGAAGACAAAAAGCTCAGGACAAGGAAGTTCTTAAGAAGTTCGATTACCTTAAGACTCACAAACTTCTCCTTCACTTAATCCTTTAGCCTAAATTACCTGTCCATAAATGCTCCCACCCATACTCTTATCCTCCACCTAAGGAGTGGGAAAGGTCTCATGGCCAGAAGAAAAACAAGGTTAGGATGAAGGACAAGCCAGGGAGCCAATCAGATTCCAAGAGCCTTTGTGGGACAAAGATCTCAGTAAGAGCAACCTATCAGTTATGTACTTTGGAACACTAACTACACATACAGAGTGGGTGTCTGCATCTATTCTCTCCCACACCTCTGCCTTTTCCCCCTTTCTGCACCCTCAAATAAACTTTTTTTGTACCAGGAGTTAAATTTAGGACCTTGCACTTGTGAGGCAGGTCTGGAACCACTGAGCTAAATTCCCAGTCCTGTCACCTTTTATTTTACACCATTTCTTCAGTTCTTTTACCAGTGCTAGATTTAGGATAACCAGGAGCTGCATGTTCCAGCACAGCGATGGCTTGCTGTCCA
>PVIC010042353.1:0-15833 GCA_004025085.1 Thryonomys swinderianus
TTTTTTTTTTTTTTTTTTTTTTTTTTGCAGTACCGGGAGTTGAACTCAAGCCCTTGTGCTTGCAAGGTAGGCATGGTACCACTTGAGCTAAATTCCCAGTCCCTATTCCTCCCTTCTTAATGAAAAAACTAGGTACCTTGTAGACATTTATTTCCTTTTGAATGGGTAATAACATTCACGTGATATAATATTCAAAGGATGAGTTATGGTAAAGAGTGAAAATCCTTCCCCAGAAGCAATAACTGGGGGAAACTGTTACTAGTACCTTGTATATTTTTTCCCAATTTAAAAAACAGTCCCTTTCTCTTGGGCTGTCATTAACATCACCCATCTGTGATTATTATTGACTCTACATACAAAGCTGCATTTCATACTGAAATTGTGAGGTAAAATTTTGACTTTATCACCATAGATCTCCTAAGAGGTATGCAAATGCTCCGCTGGGCCAACTGTAGGCTGAACTATTTTATGCATAGCACAGCAAATATGTATGTTTACATTTATATCCTTTTCTTTTTTATATAACTGGTAGCATATTGCGCACATTATTCTGCTCCTTATTTTAATCTAACACAAAGTGATGCATTTTAATCAATTACCACATGTATTGTTTGGCATCCCTACTAACATTTCTCATATATCCATTGTATCTAAATTACTGCACCCTAAAAATTGAGGGAAATACAGTATTCCTAGAACCTTGTGAGTCCTAGAATCTTCAGAACTGGGAAGTTTTTCTTTGTTTCTTTTTCATTTGTTTAGCAGGCATTCATGGGTTCTGTCTCTGCTGGGGACTCTGCTACGCATATGCCCTCAGGATTTTCCTAGGCCCTGGACTTGCCGTGCCTTACCACTGGCCCACACTTGGCTCAGGGACAGCTGTCTATGAATGTACACTAAACCTCCAGCCCCTCACCCTCCCTGAGTGGCCCACTGTATTCGCACTGTAGACTTCAGCCTGTCATGTTCCAAATACCTTGGCTGCAGTTCCTTCTCTGTTACCACATATAAAATAAGTGCTTACTCTTTCTTGACAAAGACATTGAAAAATACTCCCTTCACAATAGTGAGATGTTGGAAAATGCCAAAAAAATGATAGCTGGGGATATTTCCCCCGGTTTAGAGAACAGTCCTTTCCCCTCACTCTGTCATTAACACCACCCATTTGTGATTATTATTGATTTTACACACAAAGCTGGATGTCATATTGAAACTGCAAAGTGAAATCTTGACTTTGCCACCATGGAGCTTCTAAGAGGAATGCTAATTTCTTTATGTCTCTCTTTGATGGGAAGAGGCCTTATGGAACTTTTAAGGGGTTTGGAGTAGTGGGATCCACTCAGCTTTGCCAAGGGTTTCTTACATGGCCGGTACCTACCTTCTTCTTTCCTAGAGCCTTACGCAGAGAGGGTCCCCAGGCCTCAGTTTACTTGCTTACATTCATAATAACTCACTTATCTGTTGTGAGTGCTGAATGAGGTAATGTCTGAGAATATGTTTTGTGAGTAGTAAATTATGTGCTTGGTCTCCATTGTCAGCACCAGTGCATTTTGTGACTTATTTGAGGAATAAATGAGGTAATTGTTAAAGTCATAGCACTTGATAAACTGCAGAGCTTTCCTAATAGGACATTTTATTATGATCCACTTCTGCCCTGTGTAGAGACAATGATATCAAGCCAAAGACCATACTATATCCTGCCATGAGCCGCTGATCCCTAAACTGTGGGTGGCTGATACAGAAACTGATGGTCTGGAATGAGGGAAGGAAGGCGTGCATGTGTGCATGCTCTAGTCTTTACCTGGACAGGATGGTTAAAGTTGGTGTGATTAATCACAAGCAAGTCAGAGGCTGGACTAACCAGGCTGGAGGACTAAGACATTCTCCTCTGGACTGGGATCTTCTAGCTCTGGTGGAAGAGGAACCCCTTGTTTGCCTTTTTTGGTGAGCACACCACTGCATGTTCACACTATGAGTGTTTTAATTTTTATTGCGCTAGCAGGATGCTCTGGTGTGTGTTCCTGACCTGCTCTGTCTCATGAAGGCCTCAGCGACTCTGCAGAGAAGTGTCTTTATTATCTTCATTTAATGATCAGGCCCCAAGCTGTCACAGGTTTAGAAACACCTGAGTCATGAACTAGTGTGTAGTATAGCTGCAATGGAGCCAGATCTGCCTGTCCCCAGAGCCTGCGAATGGCCTCTGTGCCTTGCTGTTAGTGCACTTTTCCACAAAGTGCAAATTTTGGTACACCAGTTGTTCTGACCTCTTTCCACAGATTTGTTTTCAGAAAACCACACAGACATTGCATGGAGGACTTTTCAGTTTCCCTTAGATATTGAAAATTGGACCCTATTTTATATTAACAGCACCTGAGGTCTGGGTTAACCTGAGGTTAATGCTATTCAGATTTATATTTTCTGGACCAAATAAGTACGTAGTACGTAGCTTGGAAATCTTATAGTTTTTTTTTTTGAAACAGGGTCTTGCTTTGTAGTTCAGGCCGGCCCTGAGCTCACTGTGTAGCCCAGGCAAGCCTCGAACTCAGCAATTCTCCTGTCTCTGCCTCCTGAGTGCTGGGATTACAGGTGTCAGCCACCATGCCCAGCACTGTGGTATGTGGTATTGATTGCTGGTGGGCGTGAGTCACCATGCCCAGCATTGTATGTAGTTACTGGGATCGAACTTAGGACCTTGCGCTTGCAAGGCAGGCACTGGAAACACTGAGCTAAACCTCTGGCCCAAGAAATCTCATAGTTTTTGTTCCATTGGGTGCTTGGACTGAGAGGCGGGAGTCATAGGCTTTCTATGTTATTTCAGTGTTTATCTAAACTCCAGCAGCTGGTGGGAAGGTTTCCACCTCTCGTCCCTGTGGGGCCCTTTTCTTCCTCCTGCTACTTAGAACAGCCTGGTTTTGCTTTGAATTATCTTTCCTCATTTGTGAGACAGTGTTTCTGAAGTAGATTTATATACCTTTTTCACCCTGGTAAAAGATGTTCTTTAGACAAATAGAGAAAAGGAAGAAGAAATATGGCCTCGAACAATAGCTCCTCTGAGTGATGGAAAGCAGAAAACTCCCATTTGGGATGGGTAATTATTTGCTTGAACTTCAAGATGTTCTTTAAAATGTTCAAAAGCTGCTGACATCCCAGATCACATTGAGCTCTCTATTCACAGTGGTGTGGTGCTTATTCATAGAGGCCCAATGGAATTGTCTCCTGTAGCAAAATTCTGTTCAGTGATCACAGGGGGGATGCTTTGGGCTAATGTCTTTCCCACAGACTCAGTTAGCCCATAAATATTTACAGGTGTCCACGATCCTCTCAATGCCCTTTCAATTTGCATAGAATTTAAATCGGAAGATTGAATTAGAAGGGCATCAACCAGAATCCCCAATAGCAGTGAAACAGACAGGAATCATCTCTTTTGTGTAGAGATGAGACTAATACGTTTTCTAGTTGCAAGGGGGTATTTGCAGAATGAGAAGGGGTCATTTGTGATCTTAGGGACTAGAGGGCATAGGCCACCAGCAAGGTTCCTGCCTACTTCAGCAGTGGAAAGGATGGGTGGATGCTGTTGAGGGCTGGCAGTGTCACTCCAGTGATAAGTGACAGCATTTGTTCAACCCAGCCGGGGGGCCAGAAACATGGAGCCAAGGAAAGGGCTGTTATGCCTGTGGCCCGCATCAGTCCCTCATGTGCACAGCATCTTGTGTACACTGGGGCACGTGGCCACTCAGCCTACGTGAGGCACCATCTTCCCTGCTGATGCCGGGAATTCCCCCTGTGACAGACGCACTGCAGCTTCATCCATGATGACTCACTGTCCCCCGCTCCTACGCCTCTCTCGCCTCATCGTCCATCTCCTAGCTGCCCAGCCATGAGTCCTGTGGGGTGTCCACACCCACACCTGCCTCTCCTGTGCTTGGTCCACTACAAGTCCACCTCCTTCTCTCTGCCTCCTTCGAGGTTATAGTTGATATTTCAAGACTTAATACTTAATTACATAGGGATTTGCACTGTTCTCTATATTATGTTTACCCCCATATAACACTGCTTTTTAGGCCCCACAGAGGTTGGAATAAATCTGATGCCTTTGGTACTTACGGGGAGCAGGGTGGACTGTCAGGGGTGCAGTTTGCTAAACACATCCCACCAGTGGTACTGACACTTTTCCAGTGGGTTCTGCCCTCTTCATTTGCCAACCACTATCTTATCCAGAAGGTGCTTACTACCCAAGTGAATTAATTATTGCCAAATGGGGTCATTTTCTTTCCTCGTTGTGAAGTACTTGTGCTATTTCTGCTGGAATCATCTCCTACCATGGCTGCTCCCTCACTCCCAGGAATCTGATGTGGCAGCTCCCTGTGCTTGGAGGCCTCAGCAGAGGGAGAGTTCCCAGGCAGAGGACTGTAGTTGTGACCTTTGTCTCTACATCATGTGGGGGTCTGTTTCACGTCATGGCCTGTTGCCTAAAGATAGACGGGTGGCTACAGAGCAAACCACTGCCTATTACAACTGACAGAATCAAACAACCAAAGTTACCCCAAACCAACTGACAGCCAGGCATCACAACACATACCAGCCTTGGGAGGCTGAGGCAGGAGGATTGCTGTGACTTTGAGGCCAGCCTGGGCTACATAGCAAGTTTGAAGCCAAACCTCAACTACATAATAAGACCCTGCCTCAAAATAAAACAAACACAAACAAAGCCAACAAAGGAAGGCTGCTAGCAGGTCAGACTGGTGGTTAGGACTTGCCCTCAGCCTTTAAAAAAGACAGAGGAAATGCTTCTAGAGGGGGAGGCCAGAGTAGCCCTGGCCTGGAAACTGTGTTGTGGGCTGCATCCATGGGAAGAAGCAGGCCTCTGAGGGTGTGACCGTCTGTCTCTTTACTTGGAAAAGGAACTTACTTAGCTCAAACCCCCAAATATGCTAACCTACATTTCTTTCTGAAATTCTCATTTTCTAGGTGGCTTGGTATCTTCAGTACAGGAGTCCATACTTTGAACTACCTGGAGGCCACTTTCCATGCTCCTTGTGTGTTTAAATTCCTGAGCACTTCCTTTAAAACTAATATTTTTCTAATTTTGAGGTTTTTAATAAGGCAGGGTTTCTCTGAAAAACTCAAAAATTTTACAACCCTTGAGTATATCTGTAGATATTTATAATTATAAAATACTTTTTAGCCCACATAAATTCATCAGTTTCTTTCCCTCAATAAGCCATAATAGAACTTCCTTTCTTCTATTTTTAGAAAAAAAACACAAATTTCCAGAGTTTAGATGATTCACCCAAGATTACTTTGGCAGAACCTGGTCTTAAACCCAGGTCCTCTGATTCTAAAGCCTGTGTCACTTAGTTATACCACATGGGTCTTTTGACTAAGCTGCAAAATTCCAAGAAAGGCCAAGTGACCTGCTCAATGCTGCACAGGATGTTGGGTAGAGGGAGAATAATTATAGATACAGCTGGAAACAAGCAGTTCAGAGACTCATAGGGGATCCCTCCCCCCTGCACATCCAGAATGCAGTGCCTCTGGGCCCTTCCACTTGGATTGTGTCGTAGAAGGTGGAGCAAGGCCCTTTCAGCTCTTCCCAGAGGGTGGGTACTGGGGCTGGCTTCTTTAGCACCTGTGGATGGCCCTCTCACAGTGGCCTTTCACTGTTAACCCACAGTCTGGAGCAGAGATGTGTCCTCCATATTTACCTGCACTTGCTGGTAGCATCTGTCTTCTAAGAGTTGGTCACCATGAAATCCATGTGACTTCCAAGCATGCTGCTTTAAAATGGCAGGAGATCCTTTCAATTCGCAGCATCTGAGGTATTTATAAAGTGGAAGTAAGAAAAGCATGTTTCAGATTCATGTGAGGTTTCTGTTCCTGCCACCCTCCCTCAGTGTTGGAAGGACAGCGGCTTCAGCTGCTCTTGCTGTGTGGCCTGTCGCTGCAGGGCCTGGTGGCCCAGGCCTGAGAATTCATCCTCTGGGGCCACTGAGTTGGGAGAGGCAGGACAGCAACCTGGCAGAACTCATCTCCTGGGGAGGGCGAGGGGCTTGCCCACACCCCCATCACAGTCCTAAGAGCACCATGATCTGGCACCAGGACTGTAGGAAAGAACACCCAGGAGCTGGGACTCTTGTATTTTTACTTTCTGTTAATGGAGGGGAGACGTAAGTCCTTCCCTGTTGCAGCTGTGGGTGAGATGTTCTCAGAATCTCTTCTGAGAATCTGGCTGCTCTCTGGCTGCCTCAGAATTTCTTCAGATGAAGGATCCTTCTGCAAAGGGCTGTGCCGGGCACTCACCCTCCCACCCCAACCCTGTTTCTTCCTCCTATGTTTGGAGATAGGGCATAGGGAGCCTGAGCTCTGTGCTGTTCCCAGAAAGTACCTCAGGAGCTTGTTTTGTGCCACAAATCTGGAGCATAATTTATGTCAGCTGTGCCCCTAAAAATGCAAGTAAACTATAGGTACTTGAGTTTGATTGGTTCTGGTAAACTGAGGTTTTGCTTTTGATATTACAGAAGTCAATTACCTTATAGGTTTTTTTTTTTTTTTTTAACACACTCTGAAGGTATGGATCTGTTTGTGAAAGAGCCTATTCTCTTAGCAAGTTCTAGACTCCACAAAGGAAGCAGCTGGCTTATGGTGATCCGTCTGCTTTCTGGCATGGACTGGGTTCTCGGAGAGAGCAGGTTTCTACTTGTGATTTTCCTGAGTGCTTTCTTTTACTTTAGGTGAAAGTCCAACTCTGGCAGGAGGGTTCCATAGGAAGGGGAAAGGCTGGTCAACTTCCCTTAAGCATTTTAGCAAGGGCACGTGAAGATGGAAATTGCTCAACTAAATATTCATGTTGACTGGTGACGCAATCTTCAGGTATTTTTAGTTTAGGAAGTTTCTGTTGTGAAAGCTCCAAGGTTAAAAGCCATTCCTGACATTTCAATGTAAAGTTTTTCTAGGCTATTTTCTAAGATCAGGTTGAGCATGTATGAGTTTAAGACTTTGTAGAGAAACATATTAAATAAACTTATTACCTGAGTGAGCTTGCACAGAAAGGCAATTTCAGGGTCTTTAATTTTGAACACACAGCCACATTAACATACATGTATTTACTTTTTTATTTGTCAGTTCTTCCCCTTTTCTTTTACCAAACTGTCTGGCCTTATAGGATCTACTTTGTAAGACATGTTGCTTTCTGCCTCCCTTCAGCACCAGAACCTGCTCTGAGAGCCCAGGGCAGCCTGGGAGTTGGGGTGGCAGCTGCTGAAAACAAAACAGCTAGGTCCTCAGTACTTAATGTTCGACCCTAAATATCTCTTGGCATCTCTTGAAAACAAGATTGAAGTAGGCACGATAGTGATACCTAGAATCCCAGCACTCTGGGGGGCCAAGGCAGAAGGATCACAAGTTTGAGTTCACTTTGAGCAATATTGTGATTTAGCAAGACCTTGTCTCTAAAAAAAAATTTTTTTAAAGGGCCTATGTTCAGTCCCTAGTACCACAAAATAAACACTTAAGAAATGAAACAGGGCTAGGTGAAGTGGTATGCCTGTATCTAAGAGTCCGGGGTGTAGGGAGCATATATTCAAGCCCAGCCCGGACAACTTTGTGACTTAAAGAGACCCTGTCTTAAAATTAGAAATAAGAAAGGGCTGAAGAGGGCCAGAGGGTTAGCTCAGTGGTTCTGGTGCCTGCCTCGCAAGCACAAGGTCCTGAGTTCGATCTCTAGTAACCACATACAATGCTGGGCGTGGAGACTCACGCCCAGCAGCAATCAATGCCACATGCTACAGTGCGGGGCGTGGTGGCTCATGCCTGTGGTCCCAGCACTTGGGAGGCAGAGACAGGAGGATTGCTGCATTCAAGGCTTACCTTGGACTACATGGAGCCAGCTACAGTGCGGGGCGTGGTGGCTCATGCCTGTGGTCCCAGCACTTGGGAGGCAGAGACAGGAGGATTGCTGCATTCAAGGCTTACCTTGGACTACATGGAGCCAGCCTGAACTACAAAGCAAGACCCTGTCTCGAAAGAAAGAAAGGAAAGAAAGAAAGAAAGAAAGAAAGAAAGAAAGAAAGAAAGAAAGAAAGAAAGAAAGAAAGAAAGAAAGAAAGAAAGAAAGAAAGAAAGAAAGAAAGAAAGAAAGAAAAAGAGAAAGGAAGGGCGGGCTAGAGGTGTTGCTAACTGCAGTGGCCCTGTATTTAACCCTTAGTACCACAAAAACAAACAACAAAAACCAAAATTGGGCCTATTGTTGCCAGGATTAATTTTAGACTCTCTGGAAGAAGTTCATTCAGTCAGTCTCCTAGGTGTTGCAATCAGCCGAGAACTTGTGTTGGCTAGGAAAGTGTGTCTTTTTGGTGATTTTTGTCTGTTCATTAAACCATTTACAGAGGTAAATCAGAGAATCTAGTAGTGGTGGTATAATAACTAATATTCTGAGGCACTGAATAAATATGATGGAATTATTGGCATAAATGGTGTTCCTAAAATACATAAGTGTTTAATGTATGTGAAGAGGTAAAAAACGCCCTGAGAATTGCTCATCCTGAAGAATTTTGTTGTGTGTAGTCTAAGAGGTAGGCTGGAAAACAAGGGCTGTGTTCTGTTACAAAGTAGGGATTTTTTTTCCTGTGCTTTTTAGCCACAGACTGCAATTGTTTCTCTGGAATCTCAGACATTTTGAGTTGAAAGAGACCTGGTTGACATCACCAGCTTCTTATCCATTCTCATTTTACAGCTGAGGTCTTTTAGGGCCCCAAAGTTTACACGACTTTTTCAAGGTCACCAGCCAGGAAGGGACAGAGCAGGCTAAAGTAGCCCACAACTCCTAGAAGCCCAGAATGGAGCTGTCACCCCTGCTCTCTTGTCTTTATTTTAAACTGATGCTCTTGGCCATGGTGAGCAGTGGGAAGTGATAGAGGCATGGCCTGGGACTTCACCATTGGTGGAAATACCAGCTGAGCACGCTTTAGAGACTGAGAAAAACACTGAAGTTCTTTTGATGACCAGCTGTTAGGCATGTCAGTAAGTTCCTTTGCTAATATAGAGACTACAAGGCCGGAGATTTAGCTCAGTGGTTCCAATGCCTGCCTAGCAAGCGCAAAGTCCCTGGTTCGATCCCCAATAACCACATACAAAAATACTGGGGGTGGTGATTCACACCCACCAGCAATCAGTACTACACACTACAGTGCCCAGCGTTGTGGCTCACGCCTGTAATCCCAACACTCAGGAGGCAGAGGCAGGAGGATTGCTGAGTTTAAGGCTTGCCTGGGCTACGTAGTGAGCTCAGGGACAGCCTGAACTACAAAGCAAGACCCTGTCTCAAAAAAAATAGAGACTACAAATATGTTCTAACTTTAGTTACAGCATCCCACTTATACATTAGAGACAAGGGTTTGAGGATTGACACAGATGTACAGAAACCCCATTAGTATTGTGAGGTATCCTGAGATGGCCATAGGGATGGAGTTGGGTGGGCAGACCCTAACTTTCCATCTTCACATACCCAGCCTACCAGCTCTTCTGACTCTGTTTTCCAATCTAGACTGCCTTGTGCTTGTTTCAATCAGAACTCACCTGCCTAGAAAGGGGCAAGGGACACCAGATAGTATAATACAATCTGAGTTGGTTAAATCTAAGACAAGTTTGGAATATGAATATTTAGTGGCAGTGTGAACTAGGAAAGAAAGAACAAAATAGAATGCAAGATAAGTTGAAATGAATGCTGAGTTCTGTTCTAAAATTACTGCTATTCATGAATTCATTGATAGACAAACATACATCACACAATTATACAGACATATACACACACACATGTACTTCTGAATCCTACACTTCATTTGCTGAGGCCCAGTTCTAGGTCTAGCTGCTCCATAAATCCTTCCCTGTTGTATTTTTCCCTGAACTAGTTGTTCTTGTCTCCTAGTTTCTAAAGTACACATTTCCTTAACACGCTTTTCTCCTGTTAAAATGGGAACTCCACTTAATTGCCATCCTGTGTGATAATCAGCACACAGTAGGTAGTCAGATATAAACTAGTGACATTCAAGGGAGGTGGCACAGGGACATGTGGAAGAACTGCGCTGCTCCTCAGTTCAGGGCCTAGATCACAGCTGCATACGTGGGTCACAGTGATCCTAAATAGCTCCTAGGATTGCATTCTCTGAATTTAACTGAATTTTAAAACTGTGGCATTTTTCAAGGGCTCCAGCAATTATCTGCTGCATTCACTGGTTAAAAAAAAAGTTGTGGGAGGACACTGTCTATCACACCACTCAAGTTTCCCTTATATAAAGTCACACGTATTTTTAAATAATTCTGTGCCCCCAAAGCCCTGTTTTCACTGAATATGTTATGTGTCTGGGCCAAGAGCACTGTCTCCTACTGTCTTTCCATTGAGAGACTACTGGCCTGGCTAGGTTTCCTCTTTCCCTTGACTTTCACAAGGCTTGGAGACATTGGAAGCTGGATCACACACATAACTGTTTTATATGTTGATATATGTGTTTTCCTTGTACAAAGTTGCAACTTTTTTATGTCTTATCATTATATTGCTATTTTAGAACTTTTTTTTCTTTTTGTGCAGTGTCAGGGATTAAACCTAGGACCTCAGGCTTGCTAGGTATGTGTTCTATCACAGAGCTAACCCCAGCCCATAAGGTTTTTTTTTCTAATAACAAAAATATTAAGAATCATAATGAATTTTAGAAAGTAGAAAAAAAGAGCAATTGCCAGTACTTTATAACCAAAACTTCAATTTAGATGTATAATATTTCCTTGTGTATCATTGGACATTGCAGAATAAAATGGCCTAGAAATAACAGTGATGTAAACAATTTTCTCATGTGAAAGAAATCCTGAGGCAAGTGATCTAGGTCTTATATGATGGCTCCACTAAATTGTCAGGAACATAAATTACTGTCTTTCTATTCTACAGGGTTCCTAGAATGACTTTGAGGTTACTGCTTGCCCAAGGTGGCTGCCAGAGTTTTATCCATATTGTCTGCCTTCTAGGGAGACAGGAAGGGAAAAGGAAAGCAAAAAGTTAACTCCCTGCCTTTTGAGGAGCCTTCCTGAACATCAGACTGTTATGATTTAGATCTAAAAGTTTCCTATGTTCAGAAGTAGGGATTTTGGAAGGTGATTGGATCATAAAGGTACCAGTTTCATCAATGGGTCAGTCCATTGATGAGCTCATAGTTGAGTGGGCTATTGGAAGATGGGGCCCAAATGGAGAAAGTATGTCACTGGGGGTGTGCCTTTGAAGAGTGTATCTTTTTCTTTGACTCTCTTCCTGCTCACTTGGTGTCCCAGCTTCCATGAAGTGAGCAGCTTTCTTTCACCAGACCCTTCCACTATGATATTTGTACCTTGGAGCCAGCCAATCAGGAACCAAAACTTCTAAAACTGTGAGCCAAAATAAACTCTTCCCCTGCTAAGTTAATTTTTTTCCCCCAGATATTTGGACACAGAGACAAAAGCCTAACTAACAGATCAACCCTTCTACAACTGGCCAGAATTTAGTTCCATAGACTCATCTAGCTGCAAGTGAAGCTGCAATATATTGCTTTTCTAGTGTTTCAAGTTCTTTGTTTTCCACAATCCCAGTTTCTGTTACTAAGGAAGAAGGAGAAATTTACTCTTAGAATTAGTAGTCAGCTATATTTCCAAGTCCTTCTGTCTTAGGTATATATTCAGTAAGGGCTTTTTATTGAAGTTATCTCAAAGGTGTAAATAAACATCAATTGATAGTTAAATATCAACCAACAAAAGGTACACATTTTGTTACCCTGTAAATTTTACCATTCTATCCTTCTCCCTTTCTTCTATGAATTCTCCCTGTCACTAACAACGTAATTTTTGAATATTGATCAGTACAGACTTGTCCAGAGATAGAAGGGACCTTAGTTTTCTCTAAGGGTTGCATATTCCAGTTCTCACAAGACTCATTTAGGTACTAGAAACAATTAGAATGGGTCAGAAGACAGGTTGGAAGATAACAAGGGAGTGGTGGGATCAGTGCTGAGGACTAGAGAGAACCTCTGCTTTATCCAAAGGGTGGCAGCTGTTCAGGCCTGTTCTTTGTTGTCCTGTAGGAACATGCCAGCTCCATCTTGCCAATCTTCGAATTTTTTAGTGAAACCAAAACTCTGGATTTTTATCTGAACTCTCCCAGTGTTTATAACTTGGCAAGTTGATAATTTGGTAGACCCTACCAGTTCATATGCTGCCAGTTTTGGGTCTTAGGTCTGCCCTGGGCCTCTTTCTTTGCCAGCAGCCAGCATAAGGGGTCTTGTCATGTAGCTGGAGACTGCCTATCTCACCCCAGTCCTCTGCAGCTAGTTTGTCTCAGAATGTGAGGAGAGGGATAAGAATGTAAAGCTGAGGAAGACTACTGGGCAAGTTAATTGAGTCTCTTTGACTGTTTTTTGTCTTCAGTCAGTTTGCTATGGTGAGGTCAAGAAAAATAAGCAAGACTTGAACTTTTTTTTTTTTTTTTTTTTGAGACAGGGTCTTGCTTTGTAGTTCAGGTTGGCCCTCAGCTCACTATGTAGCCCAGGCAAGCCTTGAACTCAGCAATCCTCCTGCCTCTGCCTCCCAAGTGCTGGGATTACAGGCATGAGCCACCACGCCCAGCACTGTGGTATGTGGTCTTGATGGCTGGTGGGCATGAGTCACCACGTCCAGCATTATATGTGGTTACTAATCAAACTCAGGGCCTTGCACTTGCAAGGCAGGCGCTGGAACCACTGAGCTAAATCTCCAGCCCAAGACGGGCAAGCCATTCAGTTTGTTTTGCTTGCATCTCTCTTCCTTGCTTTAAGTGGCACAGCATGGTGGTTAAGAGGAACCAAGGGATAATCCTGGCTTTTCTACCTACCACCTCTGTGATCTTCAACAAATATTTAAGTTTTCTAGGCCTTAGTTTCCTCACATGTACAACCATAAGGTAGTAATTGCATCTCCCTCACTGGTCATGGGAAGGATTAAGAGTTAGTATGCATGAACTGTTAAGAACAGAGATTGGTGTATATGAGCGTGAAGATAGCACTACATGAACATTGGCTTGTTTCCTCATGTTCTGTTTTAGCTTCCTCTGCTGCTTTGGAATCTATAGATTTTTTAGCATATTTTCAAGAAAGCTCAGGACTCTAGTGCCTTATCTCAGAGTGAGCACTTGTTTCCAGTGTCCCTTACAGCCAGCCTCTGGGATTCCTGTCCAGACCCAGACCTGGAGGTACTGCACCCCTAAACCTATTCCTTCCAGCTCTGCCTTGAGCTCTGTCCTAGTACCTTGTTTTTTGAGCTCATCTCTCCCTTTTGCTTTTCTCAGCTCATGTTTTTCCTGCCATGCCATGTGTTTGGGAGAGAATGAATACATTAACTGGCTGTGTTGTGTTCATCTATAGCCTCACTCAGTTATTACTGGCCACATAAATATGATTCCTGTCCTACAAGGTATTGCCAAAGGGCAGAAAAGCAGTGTGGGTTGGGCTTAGCTAGGACAAGGAGCACAGCAGATAGATAACTTGTCCTGGAAGCCATGGAGAGGCTTCCAGACAGGGCTTCCCCCAGCAGGGGTGAAAGTAGCCAAACGGCCACAAGGATGGTACAGGTGTTTTTTTTTTGTTTTTTTTTGAGACAGGGTCTCACTTTGTAGTTCAGGCTGGCCCTGAGCTCACTATATGCCCAGGCAAGCCGCCGCAAACTCAACAATCCTCCTGTCTCTGCCTCCCAAGTGCTGGGATGACAGGCGTGAGCCACCACGTCCAGCATTGTGGTATGTGGTATTGATTGTTTGTAGGCATGAGTCTCCACGCCCAGCATTATATGTGGTAACCAGGGATTGAACTCAGGACCTTGCGCTTGTGAGGCAGGTGCCGGAACCACTGAGCTAACCCTCCGGCCCGAGGATGGTACAGGTGTTTTTAAAAAATTGTCTTGCAGTCATAGTAATGCACAATTGTAATCCCACTACTCAGGAGGCTGATCCAGGAGGATTATGAGCCAGCCTGGGCTACACAGTAACTTCAAGGCCAGCCTGGACTACAAAGTGAGAACCAGTCTCAAAAACAAAACAAAATTGTCTTTCTCGGGCCGGAGGGTTAGCTCAGTGGTTCCGGCGCCTGCCTCGCAAGCGCAAGGTCTTGAGTTCGATCCCTGGTAACCACATATAATGCTGGGCGTGGAGACACACCCACCAACAATCAACACCGCATACCACAATGCCAGACGTGGTGGCTCACGCCTGTAATCCCAGCACTCGGGAGGGCAGAGACAGGAGGATTGCTGAGTTCGCGGCGGCTTACCTAGGCACCATAGTGAGCTCAGGGCCAGCCTGAACTACAAAGCGAGACCCTGTCTCAAAAGCAAAAAAAAAAAAAAAAAAATTGTCTTTCTCCCTTACAACATTAAAAGCAGAGAAATTTAAACTATTTTCATTTCAATTAAATGGTTACTTTCTAATTCTTTAAAATATCACTTTCCAATCTTTTTTCATTTTTTTTAGGTTAATTTGAATAACAGTTCTGACCTGACCAACTCAACTGTACAACTCTTCAAGGAAAATTACTATTTGCCCTGAAAGGAACAAGTGATATAGGTACGTATTACTAGAACTCTCATTTTTCCTGCTTCTCTCTACCTCCTCATATATTAGTAAACGTGCAGTAGAATTGGGAAGGGAAGAATTTCTTTTAATTCCATAAAAGTTACTACTCTAGATCAATCCAGACTGGTAACCTAGCCCTCTACATTACTAGGCAACATTTCTTTGGAACTGGAGCTGGAACTCAGGCCCTCCCACAGATCAGACAAAGGTCCTACTGCTGAACTACAGCCCAATAATGGAGATAAAGAAGTCAAAGCAGAACTTCTGTTCCAGCTCCATATTACCATGCATAGTCAGAGAAACTCTGGAATTCTGACAGGTTTTTATTGTAGGCCTTCTACTACTGTACTTAACAACTGTAATTAGCCAGCTGTCTCACCTTGGGTATTTGTTAAGCATTAGTCTGGCTTGCTTAGGTGACAGAGTCCCAACAGGGTAAAGAATGGAGGCTGCAGGGGACCCCTTGAGCTTCTTTTAGTGCTGTAGTGTGTACTTATGTAAGCCACAGGCTCTTGAACTCTGATCAGTGCCGTGAAGTTTTGCCCCAGAAAACTACACATATGCACGGACTTTCACACATGATTTCAGGAAGTCCCTGGACCCTAGAATCCCAAGAGGATCCACAGATCCCAAGTCAAGAATCCTTGTTTTGAAGGTTTATAGTCAGACTTTGGGGGACCTGACTACCCCAGAAGTGAGATGATGTGTCACCGGAAGTGAAGATTTAAGAAAACTGTTCAGTGCAGCTGAGAGGGCATTCTGAAGTCTAGCCTCGATGCCAAATTGTGTCAGAGAGCTTTTTAAACATTCCTTGCATCAGGTATGGTGGCACACACCTGTAAGTCCAGCATTTGGTGTTTTTAGGTTCTATATTTGTCAGTCGCCTTGATTTTAGAAAAGCGTTTCTGAGGCCCCTCTGGACCTGCCTTAGGTCTCAGGAAAGTTAAGTCAGTTACACTGCACTCAGTTTTTGAAGACTGTTTTGCCCTGCCTATTTTTGTCTCTATCCTTGGCTACCAGAGTTCTTATAATGACTGATCTTCACAGAGGCTACTTGAAATTATTCCAAAGGAAACAGTTGTTTTCTCTTCTTCTTCTTCTTCTTCTTCTTCTTCCTCTTCCTCTTCCTCTTCCTCTTCCTCTTCCTCTTCCTCTTCCTCTCCTTCTCCTTCTCCTTCTCCTTCTCCTTCTCCTTCTTCTTCTTCTTCTTCTTCCTCTTCTTCTT